>JADGJH010000228.1:2210-24422 GCA_027596945.1 Physocladia obscura
AACCAAAACCAAAAACACAAAAAACAACAAAAAAAAACCACGCGGAGGCGGAAATGAGAAATTCGGGTGCATTAGTTTCTGTCGAACGATATCTGAATGGAGGCAGCAGTTTCAGTGATTGGTCGGTAACAGGTCTGCTGAAAGCTTCATTGTCATATGGCTTATCATTGGCATATGGATTTGCGTTCGAAAATACTGCAAATGCTAAGTTTAAAGGGTATGATCTGGTTCCAGCTGTCGTACAGGTGATTGGATTTTTTTAAATTATTTTTTACGGAATTTTGAAACCTTGACATCCCCTCCCCAAAAACAAAAGGAATTTGCTAGCCAAATTTACGAAAATGTAAAAAAAGATGCAATACATTCAACAGATTGTATTCGAGACGAATCTATTTTTGATGTCGAACTTGCATGTTTTGGTACGCGGATTATTTTGCGCGGGGAGTTAGATCGATTGCTTGTGATAAAATATCTCGAAAATAGCAAAAAAGTAGTTGTACTATACGATGATCAACGGAAACCAAAGGTGACGATAAGAAAAAGAATGTCACAAGGCTTTCACTAAAAAAAAAATCCGTGAAAAAAAATAAAAAAAGGTGATCAAATTTTTGAACGTCTCTTCCGAAGCAACAACGAAGCCAGCCATTACAGAAGCCGACATTGGAATTGCTCGTATAACCAAAACTATATCCTCAATATCTTCACAGATTACACAGTTGGATGGCAAAATTGATCAACTCAAATTGCATGCATCAGAAGCCCTGGGAAAAAAGCAACGAACTCGCGCACTCGCGTACCTAAAACAAAAAGCAGCAGTCACCGGTGTTCTTGAAAAGCGTGTGTCGTCGCTACATACCCTTGAAACAATCTTGTCTGGGATCCAACAAGCCGAATCTGAAATTGGAGTAATTATTTTGATGAATTGATTATCGATTTTATTTTTATTTTTTTAACCACCTGCAATCGTGTCCAGGTTCTTGAAGCGTTTAAAACAGGGACAAAAACGCTTTCGACTCTGCTGTCATCCCCGGCATTGGCAGTGGATTCTGTTAACGATGTGATGGACAATCTCCAAGATACACTCGCACAGCAACGTGAAATTGACGATGCGATATTGGACAACAATTCCAGGATAGCATCTGATTTTCATATATCTGGTGTAGAAGAAGAGGACCTGGAAAGAGAGCTAGAGGGACTCTTGGCGGCTGAAGGGGCAAAGGAAAAGGAGAAAAAAATTGACGAACTTGCTGGAATGCTCGGGGAGCTTGTGGTTGTCTCAAGTGATGTTGCGGTAGAAGAAGAAAAACAAAAGGCAACCAAACAAAGTGATATCGATTTCAAGAGTCGAGAGATGGAACTCGCTTGAATACGTACAAAGACTGTAGGAGAATGGATTTGTCTGGTGATTTGCCGAGTAAAATTGACGTTTTATATTTATTTTCGCTGTATTTCTCACGAAAAGCTCTTCTGCCACAACGCCAATAGACGGAAGCAATACTGGCAACTATTCTGGCGACTTTGACGACTTTGACTCAACGATACTTGCTGCCGAGATTTAATCAGAGTGCAACAAACAGCAAGAAGTCAAAAACAACAAACATACAATTACATCACATTTTGACCGAAATTACTTGGCACTGTGTCAAATCACTTGCGTCATTTGACTCTTCAGATTCTGAATCAATATCAAGCTCAAAAATTGGAATCCAGATTCAGGTTCTTGAGCGAAAAAAATCTGTCAAAAACACAAATCATTTGTCAAATGCTTCTCAAACTCCAGCCACTTCAACGCTATATGTGTTTGGAATCTGATCTTTTTCAGGCTACCGCTGCTTTGGAAAAGGCACAAGATATGCACTTTCACAAAAAGACAAAGACAATGAACTGTCTCACATTTCCATCCTTCAAATTTTTGGTGAAAATGACTTATTAACCAGTTTATTTGTCAACTCCTCTGTATAAAATTTCTGTGATTTCATCCAATATCTCTCCATCTCCATTCTTTTTGGGCAAATTACACCACCAAAAAAATGTACAACAGCACCAGACAAACCAATTACCTATTTGTCATACTGTGTAGCATTTATTTCAGGAATCTACGAAAGAACATTGCAGTACTGCACCTCATGAAGTAGCAACAGCAATTACATATCTGAAAATACCTGACAAAGACAAATTTGGGATCTCCAAATTTGTGCTTCTGGCAGATTCTTCTTCAAAGCTATAATTCCAACTCAGGAGGGTTTATTAGTGTGGTATCTGTTGACCTGAACACTTTTGCAGATATTCTCACTGAATTTTCAAAGCATTACATTGTTAAAAGTGGTATATCTAGCTGAGGAAGACTGCCAAAAGAAAATACAAAGAGCACAGTGTTGGGTTTGTTGCTACACTCTTATTGTGGAAGTATGGAAAACAAAACATTATGTGCGATGTTTAGAATTCCCCATCCACTTCATCCCATGTTTTATCAAAAGAAGAAAGTGCTCTACTTCCATTGCTCAGCAGTATGTAAGATGCTAAAATCAAATAGCCCTTGTTTCAACAGCAATGTGTATGGGCTGAAAAAGTTGCAGCTTGTGAGCTGTACATGACAAACAAGTTTGGGTTCATAGATTGCAAAACTTATTGTGTTCAATAGCCATCTGAAGCTGATAGACAAAATATCATGTACAACAGATGGCTGTATTTTTTTCTAGTTACTGGTGTGCTTTGTTTTGGAGTTGACAGTGAGTTATGTTATATATCTTTCTTTATTCAATAATCATGGCAAAACAGGGACAATAATGTGGACGAAACACAACTTCCCTGCCTCATAAAATGATAGCAAAATGAGCTGTAATTTTTAAAAAAAGCTGCTAGACAAAAACCTCACACTGCAGGAATATGATGTTTGTACTGATTTGGCTTTCCCAGTGAATGGTGATATGTTTAACAAGATTGCCACCCCACTCAAAGATGGAGACTTAGAGCAAGCACCAGCAACCATGTGCAGAAACCTATCAGCAGTCAACAATGCAATTGTTTCCATTTTACAAGCTGCAGAATGGGGAATGGGTGCTGTAGAGAAGGTATACTACAGGTTATTGATGTCTCTTCCTTATAATCAGCATATTTGAGCAGTCAGATTGGAAAATATGTTGAAATTTCCATGATTGTGTATGGTAAAGATTTTTAGCAAGAATTCTCTTTTTCTTTATTCTAGATTTCATTGTTCAAAATCCTCAATCACAAAAATTCCAAAAACAGTCTTTAAATAAATCTTGCATTTCCTCACCATACAAAAATTTCTTTTATTAATACAAAGCTACTGCTCAATGGTGAAAATGGCAAGTCCACTGTTTTGTTCTTTACTTTTTAAGTGAATTGAGCAATTTCTTTTTCAATAAAGAGTGAATTCATCTTTCAATACAGCTCGAATCTTTTATACTTTAGCAAAATATCATAGGCTGTATAATTTTAGGGTACAAAGAAGTGGGGTGTCACAAATGAGAATAGTTTTTTTTTGAAGAATAATCATAATAGTTTAAAAAAAATAAAAAATAAAACCAAAATTAAAACACATCATACTCTGCTTTATTTTCAATTATTCTTTTCCTTCTTTGTAACATTAACTGAAGACACATCATCTCCAATTTGCACTCCTCTCTGCACTCCTCTACTTCCATTCAATATCCATTTGCCACTCCCTTTCCCTTTCCTCTGTTGCCGCTTTTCCCCTGAATCCCTATCTTTTCTTTCTTCCTTAGCTATTCATTGATAGTTCTTTGCTTCTGTGCTGTTTGACTCAGTGTTGGGCTTTCAGGAATACTAGACAACCCATCTGAAGAGATTCTTTGCTTTTAAGATAGCAAACCCTTAAGTTCTGCAGCTGTAAAACCCTGCTTGTAGCAGTTGTAACAGTATTTCTGGAAAAAATATTAGTATTGACTGTTAAAGAAAGCTATACCTGACCACAGTCTCTTGCACACACTTAACAGATTGATTGATTTGTGAATGTTGCAAGTGTTCATTGTCACTTTGATCATTTGGATGCCCTATTTTATTATCATTATATTGTAATAGATTTTTGAGCTGCTATCCATTTGACTCTCAGCAGATTTCTTCATTGTCATCATTGTCATCATCAGGTTGGTCATCCAAGACTATTGTATTGTTTTTCTTGTCAATTTGGCATGCTATTTGTTTTGCTTGAATCACACTTGGAGGGTAGGTGGGGTCACTAGTGGGCTTTTTGTGATTATATAGTTTCTTGAGCTTACTTTTGATGGTGTCAAGGTCCCAGTTGTAGCCTAATGTGACGTACTGCCTGTGTACTTACTCCCATTGATTGCCTCCTGATGGAAGAATATTTTCAATCATATCCAGAAGATTACCAATTTCATGTGGATGCCATTTCTGTCCATGTATTTTTGCAGCCATTCTATTGGCAGGTGCACTTCCACCAACAACTGATCCAGTTTTTGCTGTAGTTTGCTTTGGTATATTTAGTTTTGATTTTGGTTTACAGCAAGACAAACAAATTTTGGTCCAGTACCAAACTGCCAACTGGCACCAGGACCAAACACATTTTGGTTTTTGTGTTAAATCCATTTTTGGAAGACTTCTATTGTCTGAACAAATTATTCCAACTGAACCAAACCAAAAATGCAAATGCAGAATAAAACAACAAATGCACATGGACACAATTGGTGACCACACAAAGTTGGCAACCTGCTGGACATAATTGAAGAGATCCTCTCATCTGGTCCCAATGAATGAGAGCAAGTACAAATCCAGTATGTCGCATTGGGCTACAATTGAGAAGCTGCCCATTCCATTAATGAAAAGGATGACACTGTTGTGTTGGATGATTACACTGGAGATGACAGTGGCAACAACAATAATGGCAACAATGATGACAATGAAGAAAACCCAATAAATGTGACACAACAGTAGCAATGAGTTTCCTCAGCTTTCACCAATTCCTCAATCAACAGCAACTCTTTTGTATGGATTTTTGTTTTTTCATCATGCTAACAGGTGTTCTGTTTTAATATTCCTTCTAGGAGTGCTGTAGCAAGCAGAGTTGGTCTGCAAGCTTCTAAATTGCTGGCTGTTCCTGCTGGAAAGCAAATCTTGTCAATAAGGTCAAGTTTAAATAGCAGTCCAATCCTGAGTTGCGCTGCCCAGGAACAAAGGGCAATTGATGATTCAATCACAAAGTGTGAATACTATACTATATATACATATGTGATCATATCTTGTCTTTATTAGATTGTGCTAAGAGTCAAAAGACATGACAGAGTTATTGGTAATGTTTCTGATGCAAAAAAAAATCCAGCAGGGAAGGGGAGGAGACAAGAGAGAGAATTGCAAAAAAAAGAAAGAGAAGAAAAGGAAAGAAATTGAAGAATGGAGATGGAGGGATATTGGATGAAAGAAGGGGAGAAGAAAGAGGAGAGATTTGTATGGAGAGAATTAATGAAGTAATTATATTTTGCAGTGAATCCTTCCAGACTGCTGCCATTTGTTATGGAATTTCAACAATTTACAGTAAACACAATTGATGAGTCTGTGGAATGAGTTGAGCTGGAAAATTTTTCTTCAAATATTGTGATAAATACTCGAAATTCCTTGCACAAAAACTAATTTTACAAGTGACTTCTCTTTACTGTTTTTTTTTTTTCTTTTTTCTTCTTCTTCTTTCACATTGAATTGATGCTACTAAAACAGAAAAACTCAGTTTTGGATTTTTAATGTTTTTTTGAATGGTGTTTTCTACTTTTGACATCTCTTTTTTAAAAAACTGTTTTCCCAATCATGTTTTCTTACAAAAACTGTTTTGAATATTGGTAAATATTATTTTGACTTAAAACAGTTTTATCAAAAATTGTAGGAACAAAAACAATTTTGGACATATTTCATTTGGGTGGTAAAAATCTCTTTGAAAACTTTTTTTCCTTGCGGAACACAGCCTTAAAAACCGCATATGAAACAAAAACATGATTTCTTTTATTCAACAATTTTTGTTTTATTTGATTTTCAGGAAGTTTCCTCAACAAATAAGATATTCCAATTGATATTTTTTGCAATTTTACTGGTGCTGTTGAGTTCAGCAGCAAATTGGAATAATTTTTTTTGCTGCAGAAAATGTTTTGCAATAGATTCCCAGAAATAACCAAAAATGCAAATTGATTGTTTTATGAGCAATTATTCAATGCCTAGCAACACAGATGCTTCCAGTAATGCAGAATTAATTGTACAAATATTTGCAACATTATCTACCCACTTTGATGTTGACTTAGCTGATGATGAAAAACTGAGTCTGGCATTGATTCTCTTGAAGATCTTGATTATGGAAGAAACTGATGCAAATTACAATGCAGGCAGCAATAGTGGAGAAAATCTTTGCAACATATGTTATTCAAATATTACTTTATTGTTTCTGATTTGATCTTTTGTAGTTGATCAGTGTGGTAAATAAGAGAAAGAGGTCCCTTGAAAGTATCAATGCAAAAAATTGAGATAATAGAAAAGATGTAGTCAAATTAGTTTGAGAGTGGTGATAAAATGCAGATCTAGGAGAGAAAAACACTGTTTAGCCAATTTTTGAACAAAATTATTATTTTTCATGTCCTTTTTTTTCATGCTCTGGTAAACATATCCTGGAATTTTCAAAGAAAATAAGATAGAAGATTTGAAAATATGTTCTTTATTTTTGAGTCATGGTGAGTCATAAACTTTGAGTGAAGATTCTGGGAAATCTCTGAATGTAATGAATCGAAGAAATCAAATTTTTCTGTCTCATATCACAAAAATGAGCTGACAGCCAATCATTTTGGACTGCATATTACAGGATGATATGGGGACTGTGTATCACTGGCTTGTCCCGTTAGTCAGCCTTTGTTTGTTATGTTGCTGGGAGTGCGTATCACTGGAGATAATGAGATTGCATATCACCAACAAACAGAGAAAACTGACACAGGCCAAAAATAAAATTGTTGTAACTAAGTGCTCAGTTATTAATACCTGGTTTACTTTTGATATTCATGATTTGACCAACTTCATTCCCATTCTTTATTGTTACTAATATAACTAAATACAGGAGTCTTAACTTTTGTGAGAGCAAGTATGTATTTGGTTGTTTGTTGGCGTGGAAATCAAGCCTTATGAGAGACTATTGATTTACTGGGTCTGGATGCTCGGTTTCAAAAATATATCTGCGTAAATCTTTATAATATGTTTCCCAATAAAGCAGTTTGAAAGTTAATCATTGATTTGAACCAAACCACACCCACACCTCCATTATTCAAGTGATTATGTGAGAGATAATTTTTGTGAATAGTTTTGCAAAATTAATTCAATCAAAAAGAAAATGAATAGAATATTCCTTACAAACTTAACAATTGTCTGAAATTATTGAAAACTAAACTCTTTGTTACTTTTGAATGAATTTAGCAGAGAGTGTTAAACAAAAAAAAAGGTATCATATACTCTCCTATAGCGCAAGACGATTTGTCAGCAATTGCAGTAGCAACAAACCTAGTACATCATAAGGGCCAAATTCCATGTTACAATGAAAAATATTTTAGCAATTGACATCGAAAAACATGATCCATACATCGTACAGAAATATTTACAGTGACTGGTTTTGGTTTGGGTACATCTGAATCATCAATTCAGTGTGATGTATAACAAATTGAACCTGCAGTGAAATCCAGGCCCCAACAACAGCTTCCAAATCTTTTGAGGTTTAATTTTTTCACATCCTATTTACTGTAGAGAATAAATTAATATCAATGTTCCATTCTCAAAAAGAATCAACTTGCCTTTGCATTATTATTATTTAATTTTTTTTGCTTATCAGTCCAATCAGCTAACTACTTTTGCTGGAGGATACGTGAAGTTAAAATTCTTACTGAAACACAAAATTTTTTTTTAAGACACTGCTAAAGAAATAAATAATAGGGACTACAAATAATGATAATCAGAGCAATGAATAAGACTAGAGAGAATAAACAGAACAATAAATGAGATAAATAAACAGAGTAATAAATAAGATAAATAAGAACAATAAACCCCAACACGCCAAACACTTTCAACATTAATATACTATTCACATTCAGCCAAAGTATCACCAAGCACTCTGATGACCTTCAGACTTTTGACCTGACACCAAGTACTTAGCAATGATGGCAAATTTTTGATTGATTTGAACTTCATGATTGTGACTGACTTCCTTGACAGATCTAGTTCACAGCACAAAACGCTCACTGATACAATTGGAGTCAACAGGCTTGGTCAAGTTAATAGTGTAGGTGAATTCCTCAGAGCAGTTGTCATTGTTGAAGTACTGAACGAGAGCAGCAGCCTCAGAGTTGCGAAAATTGGCGGCCTTGGGGTCAATGAAGCCAGTTGGGTTAATGGTGTCAGGCTTGAGAGTTGCAAAAATTGGTCAGTACAAGCTCAAGATTTGTGCAATGTTTTCAGATGTATTATCAATCAAATTCATTTTTGCAAACTTTTTTAGTTAATTTACTTTGCAGTGATCGAAAGAAAAAGGATATGTACCAATAAGCTCTACTCTTTTTCATTTTTTCAAAATTTTATTTATGAATCCAAGTCACAACTTTTAATCACTTTGTCTCTGTTTATTTAAATTAGTTAATTGATTCTTGCTTTTATTTTGCTTTCATGAAAATTGTTGAATTTGGCAAGGTTTTGATTTATTAAAACCAGTTCAACAAGGCAAGGAGACTTGTCAAGAATAAAATTTTGTTTATCTTTTTTCTCTTTAACAACCCACGTCTAGTGCGGTTGTTTTTCCTAACCTCCGCCCACTACGCAAGCTTCGTGCCGGTTTTCTTTTGATTTTATTTCGTGTTTCTCAATAAAATTGGCATTTGGGGTGTCTTGGCAACATCCCCGTCTGTCCGCGTTTTGCCCAACCTTATTCCTTGAACAATTCGACTCAGCCTGTTGATTAATGGCAGTTATACAGTTAGTTTCACAGAGTGCTTCTATAATGAGCAACCAGAAGAAATGTTCAAATAGTTTGGCAGAGGCTTCCAAAGTCAAGCAATTTGACGATGTACTGATTGTTGCATGATAAAATGCTCACGTTCTTGGAGTAAGAAATAGGAGAAAAGAACAATGGCGTGCTGGAAATCTGACAGGATTGCACCAAGATTTAAAAAAAAAATCAAACGCGAAATTCGACGCAATATGAACGCTAGAAAAGAGCTTTGTCATAATACACAGGACTGTGAAGCTGAAATTCGTAAGAAAGTTGAAGCTGCGAGTAAACAATTATTCATCAAAACAAGAAACGAAGTTTATGACGGCAAATATTGTAAATCTTGGCAAAATGATTGCAATGCACAAAATACACCATCAACGTTCATCACAGCAATCAACCATAATACCCATGAAAAAAAAATGGCGCAAGCTTGGAATTTGGACCAACGACCAACCAGTAAAATAACAGTGAGCATTTCTCCAACAGAGGTATCGGGTACGGAGCCAAGAAACAATACTACCGAGATTCATGGTTACAAATTAGTATCAATGGATGAGGCTGTTATGCATCTGTGTGCCGTTGAGCCGTGGTATGAAACTACATCTGATGTGTTTTCAGAATTTTATGCTGCAAAGCATTCTGCATCATTAACTCAGCTTTTTTCTCCTTTGAATGGTGGCGAAACTACGAGTATACAAAAGTTCAAAGGGAGAAGTTACGTATCAGAAAATAGAAAATCTAATCCTGGGAAAAGAAACGACAATCTAGCAAAACCTTTAGTGTTTCCTCTAACTCCACAACAAAAAACAAAAACCCCTCTAAAAAAGACTAAAAAAATATTTTTTGAGCCTGAGTCTGCGAATTCTGTAACAATGGTACTGAAAAAGCGAATAATGCACAATTTTAAAAACGTGTCACAGTCGCCTTTAGAGTCGTGGACAATATTGAAACTGGAACAGCTGTCAGAAAAAAATATGAAGGACCCATATGTTTTCACAACTTCATCCTCTTCAAATCGCAATTACAACGTCCGAGACATCAAAAAAATGTTCCCACCTTTAAATTTTTCGGGTTCTTCGAATAAATGGGCTTCAAGTACAGCAATTGATCCAAAGAAACCGATTCTAGACAATTTATCCGCGACAACTCAAAGAAAAGAGCATGGATGTGACAACCAAATCCGGTCTAAACTGAAGCAGGTAACTAAAAAAAAAAACAAAAAAAAAAACAAAAACATACACACTCTCACAAAATAATCGAATAACGAAAAAACCAGAAAATAATACAAGCTAAAGCGACATTTGAAAGAAAGGATCAAATCTCATCGCAACGTTCCAAGCAGCCACAAACACCGCGAATACATGAACCATGCCCTTCATTAAAACTTCCGACAGTTTTCCGAACAATAAGCGACTCCAAACTTGTTGGCGTCGACCCGTTATCAAAGCAAAGTAACACAGCATATCTGAATAGAAGATCAAGCAACGCACAAGACATGTTAAAAACAACAACAAAGCTAATTGCAGCCACAGCACTTCCAAGAATCACAACTTCTACAACTAAACGCCGCGAGTCGATACAATTCCATCGGAATTATAATAAATTGCAACATCAACAGCAACCGTTGCTACACCAACCGGTAATTCCGCTGTTAGATCATTCGAAAAAACTAGTGCAAAAAATGAGGGACGTTGGAAACAATTATCATCACCACAGCCACGTAGCTGCAGCTGATATATCTTCAATTCAGTTGAATGTGATAGAAAGTTTCGCAAATTGCTTGCTACCGAAAAAGAACAATGTTCCTGCAACAAGTCTCTCCATACATACAACAACTCCAGAATCTTCAATAACAGCAAGTACAGCTGCAACATTAGTTGCTACCGTAGGAGAATCCATCTCACAAGACGCATTGGGATTCATGAGGTGTCGTTTGGGTATGCTGAAGCCTGTGGCGCCTTATGATAGCGGTAGTGGTCCCACTGATAGAGAAACAGTAGATTCGAGTGTTCTTGCTGCGATAGGTGAAGGATATAGACTTGGAGTGGATGCTGGAATATTGGCTGAAAGGTTGGGCAAAAATTTCGCAATTTTTTTTACAAAAAAAGGAGTGCTAAAATAATTATTTGTAGATTATCCTGATTATTTTTCTTTATTCTTTTTGTTTAATCTTGTTTGATTCCCTTTGACTGGAATGTATGCGATTTTGTCATCTCCACCAAAATATATACATTTATAGCTTCAAAAAGTAAACCCGAAAAGTGAAGCATTCGAAATGTATCTATTCCTAAGTGCTCAAGTCTATACGCGTTCAGTAGCCAGACAGCCTATGTATTTACGAGACAGAGAATTACAAAAAATTAAAGATTAAAAACAGTATAATCTTACCTGTCCAATTACCCAAATAAATATGAGCCATACTCCATGCATCCATTTCTGTCGCACTAAGTCACTTTCTTGCAATATTATCGGCAAGAAACACATATACCACATGAAATATTGTGATGTAACAACTTTGTTTAGCATAACAAAGCTAAAGGTTTGCGCAAATAACGCAAAGTAGATATCACCATGAGTGGCAGCTTTAGCTCCAATAAAAGTAGACACTCCAAGTTGTGGAATAAATGCAATCAATCCGGATAACTTGGAAAATAAAAATGAGTATATTTGCGATGGAACTGACTGAAGATACAGATGATAAAAATATACGGAAAAATTATGTCTGTGGTCTTGACGAGTAATATGATAGAAATATGTGTGTTCAAGAAATTCGTAACCGTATAAGATGTAAAATAAAGCACCCAAGGAAATGAAAACCACAGCGCTTAATGCTCCAAATTTCATTCTATTCCAGGTGAAAAATTGGGAAACCCATAAAAGCACCAAATCTTGATTGATGCCGTTATTAATCGGTAATTTTTGATTTTGAGATCTATTTTGAGGTTTTGCAACATTTGACTGCGTCTTTTTGGAATTTTCAATCAAGAAGTTCTTGCAGTCTATTAAAATTTTAAATTGAGTCAAGTCTAACACCGATAAAAGACATGAAATACCGATAAACAACCAGAACGGTAGCGCATAAATTATAGCGTATACTTTGAGATGAACTGCAAGACCAAAAGTGACAGCAGCAAACGAAATATTTCGATTGATCAGGAAATAAACTGTTGCGAGGACAAGAACAGCAATTATGGACTCTGCATTTCCTCTGGTTGAAATTACGGCAACAAAGGGGTTGAGAATCCACAGAAATGCTTCGAAAATAACGTTGATGCTCGCTTCGTTGGGATTTCGATGTTTGTGGAGGTTAATTTTAGCAATAAAAACAGCAGTTAGCAAGTCGCAGACGCCGAACAGCAGCTTCCCGTTAACGACAACAAGTAGCCAAGCAAGTAATGGTGTATAGCGGTAAGTTGCGCGAGCGAACGGCGATGATCCGGCTGCAACTAAGCGGGCAGCGTCTTTCCGTTGAGTTGTTATTAGTTATAGTAAAGTTGAGTTGGCGTTATTCCGATGAGTTTTTGTTGTGTTTTTGCTTGCGAATTCAGTTTGATTGTGTTGGAATTAGATGGCATTGAAGGTTCTCGTACCGGTGAACACGGAATAATCAATGTCTGTGTATTTGACAGGCGATGCCGTATCTTGCCAAATGCCAAACCCGGCAAGTAAGCAGCGCAAAGTGATTCCCGCTGCAAATATCCACGCGTATTGTGCGTATGTTTGCATCGTGTATTTGTGGTGGTTGTCAGTGTCACAGTTGTTTCTGCTTTTTTTGCTTCAGACACATTTCCACAAAAAAAAAGGATTTCAATAGTATAAATTTAATGTTTATGCGGAATTGTGTTAACATATTTTCTTCAGTTCTTATATCATTTATGAAATGAAATTCAAGTTGATTTATGATTTTGGATGCTGTGGTGTTGTTTGTCTGTTGGTGGCCTGAGTTGGATGCCGTTTTGTCGTTGGTTAAGAAATTTTTTGGTTGTTTTAGAAAACTCACCCATTGCAGTTGATGAAGCAAAGTATTGAGACAAATGTTTATACTCTCTGCATATTATGAGCTTTGATCCTTTGAGAGCATGGTCTTATCTGCACAGCATTTGTCAATTGCAAAATAAGATCTCATGAAGGATTACAATATTGTGGATACTCCTGTTAACAGAGTTCAACTCAAATGTGAATTGCAAAGCATCTAAATCTCTGACTTCAATTGCTTGTCTTTTCAGAAATTTCCAAGTGAATCCAGTATTGTGAAGGATTAGCCAAAGGTACAGCTTGTTGATTGATTGTTGCAAATCTTACCAAAATGCAAACTGTGCTTCATATAAAAAAGATGAAAGCTGTTCAGTAAATTATTTCACCACCAATTTGCGTTGAATACTAGAAAAGTTTTTATTAATAATTTGCTGTTGATTTTGTTTTAGTACTGAATTGATTAATCCAGTGACTAATTGTTGCAACTGATTTGTTGTAAATTGTATTAATGGCCATCATAGTCATGTAGTGGAAATAGTAGTTGCATAATGCATGTGCTCTGGTACTTTCAGAAGCATGCTTTGTTGTTGCTAGTGTCTGAAGTGTCTCCATGGTTTGCTTCAAGTTTTCTTCCAATATTTCTTATTCAATAAAATTGACAATATTCCAATTTTTTGGCAATGAGATAACAATTAAATCCAACAATCATAGTTCATAGTTTGAAGATGAGATTAAATGAAAGTCTTTTTTGTTAACACTTAAAAACAATAACTTCTATCAAAATTGATTTTGATTTGATGCTACAGATAATTCAAGTGAGTCAGATTTGATTTCTGTAATAGTTCAATATAATACAATAGAAATTGATAGGCAAAAAATTTGAGTCATGATAAATGGGCTTGTTTAATTTGAAGATTACAAAATAACGGAAGTGTTTTCCAAAAATTTATGCAGAGGATCCACAATATCTTTGAGATGAGGATATTCTTCCTGAAAATTAAAAAATTAAAATTTAAAATACTAAAAATTAGGTAAAAAAGAAATTATAGGAAAAGCATAGGTTAAAAAGTCACATGCATACTTTTCACTAACCTTGATGCTAGCAAGAACTTCACTGATTCTATCTAAGCGATTCTTGTGTTGTTCAAATTCGTCTTCTCGAGAGTCACTATCTTTAACGAGAAAAACATATTTTCCTTGCAGCAGCTCTGAGTATCTTCGTGCCTGTCTTTGATGCAATAATGTCTCTCCGATTGCCTTGTTGGTTTTGTTTTTAAAATTAATTACGAAATTTAAATTTAGCTTTCAGATTTGTACCAGCTGTTTTCTCACAAGAGCGTGTTCGAGATTTTTCAAACAGTCTGTTTCTCGATTTTCCAAATCTTCGTATGATTTTTGAGAGTATTTGATTTGTTGAGCGACTTGATCTTGAGCATCAACGAGAGTTTTCAAATCTGTGAAAAAAAGTAAGGGAAACAAAATTATTGAGAGTATTTCAAAAAGTATGAAAATCTTTTTTTTTTTTTTTTTTTAAAACCATGTTCTGATTCTTCCACGTCACTTATTGTAAGTCGAATCTTCTTGGACAAATCAGAAATGTCTTTTTGAAGCATGGCCTGACTACTCCCTTTCCCTTTTGTTTTGGTACGCATTGCGATTGATTCTCGTCGATATACACTTTTTTCCATCTCTGAAATCATATGCTCTTGAAGTTTGAGCATTGAAGCATAGCGGAGTCTCATACGGTGAATTTCAATTGACATTTCACGAATTTCTGTTGCGCCAATATTCGGATCCAAAGCAGCCTGAGTTTCTTTTGCAAGCTGGATTTTCTTCTCCCAAAGCATGAGTTGCCGTCTAAGAATGATTTCATTGTCATATCAAGAGAGAAAACAAGCGAAGTAAATTCAAATATTTACTCGGCTTCAACTAATCCTTGAAGTGCCCGTTTTTTTTCGTCTCTTAATTCATCAATTTTGGCTTCAATTCGCACACTATCAAGTTCTGCAATTTTGAGTCTCGCTCGAAACTCTTGCTCAAGGCCAATATTGTTCTCTTCAAGAACTGATTGCACTTGTGACTGCTTGGAGAGAAGTGTGTTAATTTTCACCATATCGTTTTGTAGCCCTCTAATGTTTCTTTGATGCTCTCGAATCTCTTTTTCTTCCAATTCAAACTGATCTGTTTATTATTCATTTTTTTATTCAATGTTAAAAAGAATCAGAATTTCTTACTATTAACAACTGCCTTTTTACGGCACAGCACTGCTAGCCGCATTTTCAAGTCCGACATTTCTTCTTGAAGACTGTGGGACTTTTTAGATGTTGCAACTAACTCATTTTGAGCTCGCATCCAAAATTGCTGAAGTTGCAAACAATCCTTTTCTTTTGCTTCCACAAGTTTACCGACATTGTGAATTGTAGCTTCAAGTGGTCCCATAGATTCTTCCTACATAAAAAAGATCAGAAAAAAACAGTTTTTAACACTCTTGTCCTACTTGACTTCTAGATGTCAACAAATCGTATTTTTTGTTAAGTGCATCCATCTCGCCTTGTTTTTTCCCAAGCTCATCATTTCGTCGTCGAATTTCCAGCTCATATTTTTCTATCAAGTCGTTTTTCATGGCCAACTCTTTTTCAAGGGAACCCATATCTTCTTTCATTCTTCGAACTCGTTCAATTACGTTCAGAGTTTCAAGTTTCACATTTCCAAGTTCATTCATTGCTGTTGCAATTGTTGACTCTTTTTCGTGGACAAGATTTCGAAGACGGCTGCTGTCTTTCATTGTCCCTATTTATGCTTTTTTTTTTAGCAAAAACATCAGGCACAAAAAAAAGTTCAAACCTGTTGCTCCCTTTTCAATTGCAAATTGATTTTGCAAGTTATCTGCGATTTCATTTTCCAAATTTTTCACGGTAACTGCTGTTTGGCGAGTCAGTTTAAGAACCGCTGCGATTTCTAATTGCACGGCTTGACGCTCCTGTTTTCAAATTTAATCGAATTTTGCTTAATTGAATGCATTTATAAACCTGATTTGCCTGTTCGAGCTCTTCTTCCGTTTTTGTTAAAGTTTTAGAATATAACATATGTGTATCCATGAGTTTGTCCTTCTGATCAGCTACATTTGCAATTATTCGCTTTAAGTGTTCAGTTTCGTTCTCGAGTTTAGACAGTAACATTGTAAGAGTTTCGCTTTGCTCTTGAGCCCGTCTGAGAGAAAGTTTGAATCCTGCAATTTCTCCATTCAGGCTTATCATTGTATCTTTGTTTTTCCTTGAAAAATATGGCAATACTTTAATTGCGCAGAGAAAAAAAGAGTTTAAAATCTTACTGAATTTCTTTTTCCACATTTAGCAAAATCTCATCTCTTCTTTGCAACCCAATAAGGCTGCTTTTCCATTGATGTAACAATTGTCTTTTTTCAAATTGGATAGCTTCCATTTCTGTGGATGCAAAATGAAGTGTGTCTAATGCGGCTTTTGTTTCTTTTTGTTGTGCTAAAATTTGAGTTTCGTAAAGCGCTCTACGCTCTTGTAATCGGCGTAGACGATCAGACAGGTGGTCAATAAAAAAATCCTGCAGTTGTGCCTCGTTTTAACACAGGAAGATATCATGTTCAAAAAGCTGTAAAATTAACCTGTCGTTTCTTCTCCGCTTCTTGCTTTATAATATCCTCCTCAGCTTTCAATGTCGTGCGTTTTGCTATGAGTATTTTCGAGCGCAGCTCATCATTGTATAAATCAACTTGTTTTAAAGTAATTGATATTTTTTCAAGTTCTTGCTTATGCTGTTCCACTTAAAGAAAAAAATTTTCTGTAACTATGTATGTATACTGTTGTTTTGTTGGTTTTTTTTTGCCTCACAATTTTGCGCATGAGTTTGTCTCTTTTGCATCTCCTCTCGATATTGCGTTGTTGTATGTTTTAATACCCGTTCAGCCTCCTCTCTATAATTTTTTATGATAGCAATGTTGTCTTGGGCCCCTTCAAGCAGAGCTTGCATTCTTGCAAGTTGTTGCTGTGTTGAATACAACTCCACGCCCACTTCTTCGCGTTTTTTCAAAGTTTTTCGAACAGCTTCTTCTTTTTCTTTGATTACAATCGAAAGCTTTGTGTCTTGTTGTGAGAGTTGTTTGAACAGAGCATTTTGAACTCTTTGCATAAGCGGCTGGTAATTGATTCAGTTTTACGCTAGTTTAAAATATGGACAGTACATTATCTGCTTCCATAATCGCATCATCTTCATCTTCATCGTTTTCATCTCCCACAAGAATTCCATTAACAGCTTCAAAATCTTGTTTCTCATCATCCTCGAAATCCAAAGCGCTAACAAATTCAATTTCTCTTTCAGGGAGCTTCTCTACTTTTTCCTTTTGATTGGGATACGACGCGCCTTCTTGTGAATTGTCGGTATCATCAATTGATGTGCTTGTGCTTGTTGCAATTTCTTCCTGGTTGTCATATTTCGAAAGATCACTCTCGTTTTGCGCGCTTGCCCAATGTGATTGCTTTTCGCCACTTTCTTGTTGATCGGACTTGTATTTGGTCATTATAGCATCGACGTTTTCGACATTGAAAGAAGTATCAGTTGCAAATGCTGTCTGAGTTCCAAGCAATGTGGGCAAAGGTGGCAACTCTTCTAACTTTGGCTCGGTTTTAGACTGCTCTCTACTGCTATTTTCTTCCTGGTTGTCGTTGTCAGTTGGGTTTTCCATTTGTGACAATTTGAAAGGAGAAAAAAATTTTGATTGAGAAAAAGAAATAAAAACAATGTTTAAGACTATTGGTCAATCACTTTGTAAATTGAAAACCAAGATCAATGAAATAGTTGGTCGGATCCAAGTTTGAGGGCGCAGAGAAACTTGTAATTGCATTGGTGTTAACAAATTGTTCACCAGCACCAGAAGTTACACGAACTGCGAGGGGCAAAGTCAAAGCTGCGGCTTGTGGGGCGGCTTGATAAATCCATGCGCCATAACGTTCTTGCGGCCTGTTAATATCGTGGCCAGCATCTTGAATCAAGGGAATCCAAGTAACTCCAAGATTTGATGAAATTTCAACCGTAACAACAGCACCATTTCCAAATGTATTAACTATTGCGAGCTGCATATAGTATGGACCAGCTCCTGAATGAAGCCACATGTATACGTTTCCGGGATTTGGGCAAGGAACACGCTGGTAGCGGGTTGGGATAACACCAGCAACTATGTCTCCCGTTGGTGAACCAGATTGAAGACGCGCCATAGCAAAATCACCCAAATCAAAATGCCATGATCCTTCGGGAAGTGGGCACCCATACTTGAAATCTGAAACTTCCCCACAGTGGTCTGATCCAGGTCCACAGCACCATTTTGCATTCGGAGCACAGGGACAAGAATCAGAAATTTCGAACGTGATTGGCGGAGTATAGCCAGTTTCGCCAATCGCATAATCAGTTCCGTCTGCTTTTGTGAGAATCAATTCAAAGCATTCACCGCAAGAAAGATAATTGTCCAAATCGTTGCCGGCATTGTCGCCCAAATATGATTTAAACTGGGTATAGTAATTTCCGTTTGGCGCAGCGTAGTTCCCACGAAGAGTTGTTCCAGAAGGATCTTTGCAAAGATCTGGATATGCTGCACAAAAAGGACCACAAGTATCTTCGAGGTTGGCAGCAGTAAGATTGACAGCACTGGAACAAAGACCGTAGAGTCCAAAACCGCAAGCACCAGCAGGCGTATTTCCATAATGGGTACTTCGGCTGTAATGCCACCATCCCTCTTCTACAACCGTGATAGTCACGTTGTAGATATCGCCTGATTTGGCTGTTTCGCTTATTGGAGAAACACACAATGTGCTATTATCACCACCACATCCTGAACAGTCAGTCGACTCGTTATTATTGCTGCAATATCTTGGAACACACACATTGTCTGAAGTAAGCTCCCACGCTCCGCAAGGATTCGATGATGGGGAAGGATACTGTCCTTGTGTTCGAGTGGCAAACCCTAGAGTTGTTGTCGTACTAAAAACACCGGTTTGAGGAGGTATTGCGGAAGTAGTTGGTCCGGTGGCAGTAGTGGTGCTAGCGGTCACCTTTAAAATGACGTGATTAGTAAAAATAAAATAATGCAATGAACTAACCAATGAACTTGGAATGCATTGGTAGTAATAGAGATTAGTTCCTTGGGGAGCACAAGTATAACCAGCAATACAGCATGTCGCGCCAGTCCACCCACTACCTCCACACTGTAAGTAACCTCCAGCACAACTTGTCGAAGAAGTTTGGGGCGTTATTTCAGCAGAAGTGGTAGTTATCGTTGTCGTTGTTGTCGCCGTTGTTGTCGTCGATTTTGTTGTTACTGTTGTCGTCGTCGTTGTCGTTGGTGTAGTTGCTGTCGCTGATGTCGTCGTTGGTGCTGGAGTAGTTTTTGTTGTAGTTGTGGCACCAGTAGTCACTTTTGCTGTTGTTGTTGTTGTAGTTGTGGCACCAGTAGTCACTTTTGCTGTTGTTGCTGTTGTAGTTGTTGTTTTTGTTGGTGGTATAGTAGAGGCGAATGTCGTCGGTGTTGTCGTTGAAGTTGCGACTGACGATGCAATCTGTAATAAACTAAGAATCAAAGCAGAGACAAAAAATAAACAATCCAACCTGGCATTGAGAATAATATGCACCGTAGCTAGTGCAGACAGATCCAGACACACAACATGATGGGCCTGTCCAACCCGAACCTCCGCACTGACCATACAAATCGGCACAGGTTTGAGCAGAAATGGTAGTCACGGCAATCATGAGTTGCAAATAGGGCACTAGTATTCTCTTCATTTTTTCATCAATTTTTTGTCTTTCTGATTCTTCTTTAACTGTTTGATTTTTGATCACACGACCAACAATATCAACCGAGATGAAGAAGGGCAGGTAAAGAGATATTTTGACAATTCATTTGAAATAAAACGACATAATGCTATAAATGGCCCCAAAATTTTAAGTATGTGTTATATTTAAGGTGTGAATGCTGTTCAATATAATACAAGCCAAATGAAAAAATTTATTTTTCAATTTCAACAAATCAAATTTTGATTTCACCAATCAAATTAGTGGGTTAAAAAATTTCGGAATTATATTTGTTTCTTAGAGGAATATTATGTAAAGAAATTCGTTAATAGATAAATTGCTGTCAAAAATTTGGCCAGTTCGAACGAAGCGATTGGGGATATCAAATTTGTATCATGTGATTGAAAAAATTTTTGAGAGGGAAAAGTAATTTCATATTGTTAAATCGAAGTCTTATTTAGTTTCTTTCTTCATCAACCAACTGGTGTGTTTCTGGAGTTGATTTATTAGGCACTTGTGAATACTTAAAAGTGTTGCATGTTTTCCACTTCGGAAGTAAACAAAAAACCTCACACCCAAACGTAGTCTGAAAGCACAGATCAATTACGCTTGGTACTTGGAAAGAAGGTGATACTAATTTAACTACATAATGAATGCTGTCAAAAATCAAATATAGGTAAAATGAAGAACTTCATTCAGCTTGTTCAGTATTTATTTTCCTTTTAATCATTCTTTTCACTCTAATATGCTCTTTCGTCGAAGCTGCTTGATCTCCCTTGAGATGTTTTTGATACCGTATAACGGAAATGAAGTTGAAACACAAACCTCGAGTTTTTAATCTCTTCCCGATTTGAAAGCGTCTGGTCGTTTTTTGTAAGAATTTTTGTTGCTCTTTGGTTTTCCAAAGTGGCCAAGCAAAGATTTCATCGCGGACTATCAAAACTTCCATTTTCTTCTGCTGGAAAAAAACTTTCTTTAAAAAACGCAAATTTTTTACGGTAAAAACACATCACAAGAATCAGTAAGAATGCTCAGCTCCTCAGTGTCATCGCTTGGAAGAGCTGTTTCCTCACCAACAAAAGACATGATGAGTATCTTCACCAACATGAAGTTGGAAGAGATTAAAATTCAGGAAAGACGAATGCTTGACCAATACAAGCGTGTAAAAAATCAAGCTGCGGGTACAAGGTGAATTATACGTCACAAAAAAAAAGGGGAGACTAATCTTAACTTTTTCAGTAATCAGACTGCAAAACTTCGTTTTTTGTCGATGGTATGAAGTCATTTGCAATCGCCGGAACACTCGTTCACACAAATTTGCAAAATGTCGAAGGTTTGATTGATTGATTTACTTACCAATCTATACCATTCAGTATTATACCAAAGTTATGAAATATTTTACAGCCTTAATCACACAATCTGGTTCCCACTATTAGTCAGGATTTACTTGAATTTTGGATCAAACGTCTTACTGCTGAGACTAATCGCTGTGAAAAGAGATGGGAATATGTGAGAACTGGATTTGATTTTTCGATTTTCCACTTAACAACGTATAACTCTTTTCTTTATTCAGGCACATCTTTTCGGAGTTCGCGCCGAAAATATGGACTGGGAAATGACGGACGAAGTTGAATCAGTAGTTGACAGTAGCTGGAATCTTGCTTCTGATCGTGAAACCGATAAAACAGTTTCTGAATCCTACGCCAAAACCAAAAAAGAATTCTATCGCGTGTTCAAAATGGATCCTGTGGATGTCGAAGCTGTCAAGAAGTTTTTGGTTGAAAATCCTCTCAAATTTGAACCAAACAATATTTACGGAGATGGTGAAGCTGCTGATTGGAAATATTTTATCGACGTAAGTTCGTTTGTAAAAAAAAAAAAATTTGCGCCCCCTGTTATTCACATCGATTCAATATCAGGAGATGAAAGAATTTTGTGAATATTTGCTAACCGAAAAAGTTGAGACCGATGACGTTTCACTGTCAATCAAATCGCTGCTCAAGAATGACTTGCTAAGTAAGCAAAAGAAAGACATTTTGAAGGACTTTCAGGACAACGAAACCATTTTGAATGAATTTGCAGGTGAAACAAAAAATTGAAGTTACATTTAATATTAATAATAAAATTCTTTCAACAGCTATCACGACCTTAATGCTTGCGAAAATACGTGGCGGAGAATGGAATTGGCCTGAACAAGGAGTATTCGCAGACGTTCACGCAGCAGTTGGTGGTCGCCACCGTGTATTTCTCGATTATGATCTCTGCAATGCATTATTCCTTGAATTTGTTGGGCTAAAATGGTGTATTGAGTTTCGCGTAAGAATGCACACTCTCGTCACAAAGGGAAAACCAAAAGCCGATCAAGAAATCCCGCCGTCAATTTGGAAACTGCCAGCTGAACATGTGAGAAGCAATGTCAAGCTCAG
>JADGJH010000229.1:0-24397 GCA_027596945.1 Physocladia obscura
GGTTCAATCAGAGACTTTTTTGCTTCCTTGAAAGTAGTAGAATTAGTCATATTCAGAGAATAGCAGTAGATGGTCATCAAAAGGCTTCTTTGAGAGATGGCAGATAAAACCTTCTTTGAGTTGATTCCAGAAAGTTTAAGCAATTGATTGCCTGGTTCTTCTTTGAAAGCAACAAATTGGTCAATGTTGTTGACATCTGGCACAACTTTCAGGGACCATTGATATGTCATGTATCTGGCATCAGAACAAATAATAGTAATGGCTTGTTTGCAGTAAAGGCACACAATATCCCAGAGTTTTGCACCAATATTGTTGCCTGAGCATGACAATTCCAGACTTGAGCTGATTACTCTTTCTTCATCCTTTGAAATTGCACATGTATACTAATTTGATATGTAGGTGATACTTGATATCATTGGCAGTGCTGGAATTCAAAGTTAGTTGCTGCAGCTCTGATTGACTGCTTGAGCTCAATTGTAATTGATGATCAATGGTAAGGTCAATTACAGTGCCAGGATTGCTGCTGGCTGATGGTTCAGTCATTGCAAGTATGTTTTTGGAACTGTTTTATTGTCATTTCACTTGAAAATGTCTTTTTCCGAATAAACTTCAATTTTTCCGAGTTTTTGATGGAATTTTTAGTTACGATTAGAACATGCAACTGTTCTTTTATTACTTTCAATTGAATTTAGTAGAGAGTGTCACACAAATCTGTGGGTTCCAGTTTAGTTTTCTGGGCAAAATTATTTATCCAGTAATTCTTTATGTGATGAATTACAGTTTTTTCGCAATCAAAAAAAGTTAAGAATATAAAATAAAATGAAATAAAAAAATTCGCTAGGACACGTATGAATTAAACACACAAATGGGCAAAAAAGAGCATATATTTTCACTGGTTGATATTTTCAATGTAAATTTTCGATTTTGTCTATTTTGTATCATCTGTGTTCAATAATCAAAAGCCCAACCATTCTTTGCCAAGAAGTCTTCAATTACTTCCTTCAAGGCAAGATTGGGAACGAGTTCAGATTCATGAAGTGGCTGTCTGGTCAAGGGGTCCCATTTCCCGATTTTTTGGAGATGCGACACGATTTCGGCGCGGTCATATGTTATTCCGCTCAGCGGGGATATCACGGGGTCTGTCATTATTTCAAATGATATTTTTCCAATGAATGCGTCGGGAATAGAGCGCTTCTGTTGTGATTATTTTTGTAGTTGATTTGTGAGTTGTGGTCATTGAATTTTTTTGTTCTTGCTTGTTCCACACGCGATATTTTGCACTCGCTGTGTTTCACTCGCTTCATTTGTTGTTTTTCGCATTACTCGCTACTCTTTATCTTTTGTTTTGCTCAACTTTTGTTCTGTTCACTAATTTTTTTTCTCACACCATTCAACAATTTGTTTTTTCTTGTTTCGCTGGAGGTAGCTATTTACCTTCGAATTTTCATCAGCTTGAACAAAAAGTGCCTCAATCTCGCTAACGCGTCTCTCCATAGCCCTCTCAATCTCGGCACGATCGTCATCAGCGGCCTGATCCTCTTCCTCAGACGCTTGTTGAAGCTGGGCAATCTGGCGATCGCGGTCACGCTTGACAAGACTCACGAGATAGCGATGCAGTTCACCCTCGGCCAGACGGCGCTGGGAATCTGCGCGTTCGAAACGAAGTGCTTTTGCGGCGCGATATTTAGTTGCGATTTCTTCGGTGTACAAGGACTTTTGGGAGATGCAGAGATCGAAGGCGCGTTTGAAGCAGTTGATTGCGTCGCTGAGGCGGTGGTCGTTGTTGTGCGTTGGATTGTTTGCGTCGAGGAGGAGGAATGCCTGGGCTTTGTAGTAGAAGAGTTTGAAGAGGACGGGGTGATCACGAGACTCAGACCGTGAGTCACACAACTCGATGCCCTTGGTGCAGTCTTGGATGCAGGCGTCGGCGTCCGGAGTGTCGCGGCGAAGGTGGCACAGCGCCCTGTTGGAGTAATAAACGGGGTTGGCTGGGTTGCGGATGATTGCCACGGAGTACGCTGTGATTGCGCGCTCATAGTCATGCTGTGCGAAGTAGGAGTTACCCTCCAACTTGGCCTGCTCGGCGAGCGACAACGATCCTGCGTTGCCAGTACCGTTAGTTGTTGCCGCAGAACTATTACTCGTACGCGGTATTGACGATTGTTGCTGAGAGTGTGGCTGTTGATTCGATTGCCGGCCCCGTGTCTGCGATTGCGATCGTTGATACTGCGGCGATGCCTGCGATGATGCGTGCGGTGGCGCTGACGACGACGCTGATCCCTGAGTTGTTTGCGTACCACCCGATGCTTCTCCAAACGCCGGAAAGTTTGCCGTCAGATTCTGTAGGTTTGCGAGGAACTCCATCTTGAGTTTTGAAATCTTTTGTTGATTTTTTATATTTGACAAATCAAATCAACTGTTTGCTTACGTAAATTGCCTTCACTAACGAAAAAAAAACCCGACTGAAGCATCCAACTGGTACGACTATTATATTTTTTAAAAAGCCTGGTTCAACTGTAATTGATATGGAGTCTCACGACGTTCTACTAAGACGCTCCTCAAGACACTTCATTTTTTCTCTTGATTTCGAATTTCTTTTCCAGAAACGTCTCCTTCAAAATCTCTTTATAAAAGTATCTGTGTTTTCTTTCTTTTGTGTTTATGTTAAACGCAGTCTTTGTAACTTTATTAAGTTTAACTTCTATAAACTCTTCGCTCCAATAGTAGTTTCATATACTCTTCTTGGTAAAAAACTATTGAGCAATTACATCGTCTTGGACTCTACTGGTGGGAGAAATTCCAATTGTAGAATTTTTGTGGTTACAGACTGTCAAGTTTAAATAAAAATTTACAAAGAGTAGCTAAAAACATAGAAAACGAATTAAATTAAATTAAAAAAAGGGAACAAATAATTTAAAAAGGAAAATAGATAAATGTAATTTTTCAAATATTCTATAAAAAAACAAAACCTTCTTTTCCATCTCCTTCTCATTTTTCAGGATGGGCCGATCTTTTTACTTTTTTTTGAGAAATTGACTCTGAAAGGATGTTGACGTCAAAAGACACGGTAGGGCAACAGCAACAGGCACGACAAAACGGAGTAATACCAACATCAATCTGGTCCGGATTCCACAAAAAGGCGCTTCGAGAACGGCAGAACCAGTTGCGACTTGTGTATCCAGCACTGTTTAATTCTTCGTTAGGCATAATCAATAAGAATGGAACTACTCATGTATCCGCGAAACAACCAAAGTCACCAACTTCGCTGAGCTCTTTGACGCCCAACGATAGCACTGCCTCGCTGGCTGGTCTTGCTATTGAGTCTATTGAGGAATCACCCGTGTTTCCTGTTACAGGATTGGACGAAAAAGTCGCGGACAATATGATTGAGTAAAGTTTTCAACCAACAACCTTCCATATAAATATGTTCGTGCTTTTGATACCACATCTTGCTTATCTACGTAAAAAAACATCTTAAAAAACAGAAATTGCATTGGCACAATGGGCCTCCCGGTTGGCCTCGCCCTAAACTTCATCATCAACGGTGCCCCAACCGTAATACCAATGGTTGTCGAAGAACCATCTGTTGTAGCCGCAGTCTCGGGTGCCGCCAAAACAATATCCTCTTCTGCTGGAGGATTCTTGGCATCAACATCGACCCGCAATATTATTTTCGCTCAGGTGCTTTTACTCGACGTTGCCGACATCCCAAGCAGTGTCGCGACTATTGAATCACGCAAAGCCGTGCTGATCGATGTCGCCAATTCGTTTGTACCGAATATGGTTGCGAGAGGTGGTGGGGTTGTTGATATTTCTGTGCGAGTTCCAACAAGGAAGGTGGAGCGCCCTCGGAAGGTTAATGAAGTTCGTATTTCGGCTTCTCCTTTTGATGGCGCGTCGTCATCGTCGTGGCTTGTTGTTCATTTGCATCTCGATGTTTGCGACGCTATGGGTGCGAATGCGGCATCGACAGTTGCGGAAGGTGTTGCACCGGTTCTTGCGGAATGGGTGAGGGGACGCGTCGGACTTCGGATTGTTAGTAATTTGTGTGTTGAACGACTTGCTAAAGTAATTATTTTCCTTTTTCTTTGTTTTTTTTTAATCGAAAAGAGCAATTATTAACATTATTAATTGCAAAAATTTGGAAGTCATCCTTCAAAATCCCCATCGCCAAACTCGCATACAAATCCTTCACTGGACGTCAAGTCGCGGCTCGCATAATCGAAGCCGCAGAATGGGCCCAGGATGACCCATTTCGTGCAGCAACACACAACAAAGGAATTATGAACGGAATCGATGCTGTAGCAGTTGCTACAGGTCAAGACTGGCGCGCTATTGAAGCTTCTGCCCATGCATGGGCAGCGGGATGTGCACAATCAGCAGATACGCCACAATACCGTCCACTCACTCACTATTGGGTCGAATCCAACGATGGTGTACTGGATGAAACAAGCGACGATGGGCTCTACTTTTGCGGAGAGATGGAGATGCCAATATCCGTGGGGACGAAAGGTGGCGTTTTAAAAACAAATCCAGTTTATAAGTACACGTTGGGTATGATGGGAAACCCGGATTCTAAAACTCTGGCGATGGCGATGATTTCTGTGGGGCTTGCCCAAAACTTTGCGGCTTTGAGAGCTCTGACAACAGAGGGTATTCAAAAGGGTCACATGTCGTTACACGCTAGAAATATTGCCATTGCTGGTAAACTTTTTGGTTTTCTGATTCTATGAAAATTGACAAAAAACAATAAAACAGCCGGTGCTCCTGCGCATGCCATCAATGAATGTGTAGCCTACATGGTCGAATCGAATCGTGTCAACCAATCTGTTGCCAGAGAATATCTCGTCGCCCACGAAATTCATTCCACACTTATCAACCAAGAAACTCTTAACACCGACCCGACAAAACACCCACCCCGTGCCCCATCGACGTTTTACATTGAAATTGCAAACCAACCATCACAACAACAGCAACAGCAAATAACCGAGCCAATAACACTAAACGTTGCCTTTGAAACTCTTGGCCACAAACCAGTCCACCTCTCTCTTTCAGCATTATCGCCACCCTCGGATTTGTACACGCAGCTTTTTCAAGCCCGATTTGACTACACGTGGATATCATCCACGTTTTCGGTCCTCGACAAGATTGAACTGAGCACTGTTCCAGAGTTTCCAGCCCGCAGTAATCGTGGACTAGTCAAGAAATTGAAGGTACTGAGTGTTTTGATCAACATGCTTGGTCGGAGTATGAATGCACAGTGGCCCGGAGAGACTCGGCGGCTTGTGGATAAAATTGTGAAACGGGCAACTGTGCGAGGACGTGTTGATGCTGGATTTGAAAAAAGAGTTGGAATTACGAATGTGCTGCCTCCGCTTCCTCTTGTTGGTGACGCACGAGGAAAGACAGTGTCTTCGACAGCAGCTGCTACAACAACACGCGGATTTGATGCGCTACAGGTGGGTCGGCCACTGCTGCTTGCATTATGGCAAGTATTTGAACTGCGTGTGTTGCAGTGGGTAGGCCACGAACTTTTAGCCCAAACTTTACTTGAAACACAACTCGAAGTTCTCAAAGCCCTTACTGAAGTTGATACACTTTATCGTTCTGGACACCGATCCAGTCCTCTCGCCAACCAGGTAACAGCTGCGGCCGCCAGCACGGCAAACATCCAAAGCGATGACACCACACTGTCGAGCAGCGAAGACGACACCGACGATGAGCCTCTCACAATCGGCAAAAAAGATGCAGTCGCCACAGCAGTACAACCCCCTGAAGACGCGGACGAAGTTATCAAAGACCTGCACATAATAATCCACAAGCAGTCACGGCGATTCCAAACTGCACTGTTTTTGTTATGTGACGCGAGCAGCCACGACCCGAACCTACTCACGCCGCCGCGACTCCGGCTGCTTAAATCCCTCGGCGATCTAATGGCGTGGGAACAGATGTGTGCGCACGATATCAGCAAAAGTCGGCTTGCACGAGACATAGCCGCGTTAGTGTATTCTTCTTCCTCTTCAGTGGCGAGTGATGATAACGGAACTTTACTGGAGCTGGAGTATGCGATTAAAGACGGCAACGCGTTTTTGTACTGGCTTACAAGAACGATTGGTCAAGAGAGTATTAACAAGATCCTAGCGGCTGCGCTTGCATCTTTGGGAAGCACCGATGCAACGACGATCCGTGTAGCAGCATGGCTCCATAATAATGATGGAGAATACTCTGAAACGAGCGAAATTAGCAGAAACAATGTGTTGGCGGCGGTATTGCAGCTTGATCTTCATACAGTTTTCAAGACTGAGATTGCAGGATTCTTGAGTGTGTCTAGTAAAGAGGGTGCGCTGGTGAAGACCATTCAAGAGGAAGCAGCCTTAGAGATTTTTAATAAGGATACGTTGTTGGGTATAACGAGACTGTATCGGGGGTATTATGGAGTAGACGAGTTTTTTTTAAAGTGAGATTAGGGTTATGATTTATTTCTTTGTTCGGAGTGGGATGGTCGTTCATTTTTGTTGTCGCCGTTTTTGTTTTGTTTTTTTTAATTAGATTTTTGATGTGAGCAGGGCATATAGTCATGATGGGATTTCTTATATTGTGAACCGTTATTATATCACGATTCAACAAGCCTGAATTTAAAAAACACATATGCATCGTACAAGCCTACGACTCTATAAATGCTTTAACAACTCTAAAGCGATATAATTCGTCTCATTTGCCAGTACCGCCTCTATTTTTGTCGTCTCAATGAGAAGTTGCTAATCTAAACTTTCGTCCGAGTTACGCTATTTTGTGAAGAATTTGCCTGCGAGTACCCAGATCAACTACGAACTTCAAATAATGCTGCTTGTGGTTGCTTTTTTTGTGTCTTTCGGATGCAATACATATAAAGTAATTTTTTGAATTTTAATGAAAAAATACCGCTATTAAATTCTTTACCTTCCCATTCTGTACAATAAAACACAAAGTGTCCGAATCATAGATAATAACAGTTGGAATTCACAAAAGCATGCGGTACGAAGCGGGAGTCACAACACCTCTATTTTTTTATTTGACTTTTTTTTTTCCAATCAGGAATTTGAATGAAGTTTTGGTTACAAATCATAAAATCTTAGCATCGATTTCGAATCAGGGTTATTAATATATTTCGAATCTATTAAAAAAATAATTTAAAACTGAGAAAAATTTTTCAATAGAAAATCATTGAAAGTAAAAATGTCAACTGCAATTCCAACAACCTACACTTACCACACTGACGACTCCCGTCCAGTCCAACTCGACTTTCATCCACCAACAGAATACAAACCTGAAACTGAAAAATACAAGACTCTCATTTTCTTCCACGGTGGCGGACTAGTCTTTGGAAACCGTAAAACTTATCCACCTTTTGACATTATGAGTCGCATTGCTCCGAAGGGATGGATATTCATTTCTGCAGACTACCATCTCCTGCCAGAATCCTCACTCGACTATATTCGCCAAGACATTGCCGCACTCCAAGAATGGACTCTCAAGCACAGTAACGAGCTTGGAATTGATACTGAAAGAGTCAGCGTAGCGAGTGCAAGTGCCGGATCTTTCGTGGCAATGCTGCTTCTCGATCAATGGAAAACCATCAAGCTCCGTTCTTTTGTGAACTTGTTTGGAATGGTTGACACTGCCGCAAAACCATACACGGAACCGCGAGCCACTGCGAAAACAGTTGGAATTAATCTCGTATCTGACTTGCAATTAAATGTTGAGACTTACAAACGTTATTTGACACCACCATTCGGTCCCCGCGTTTGGGATGACCAGTCTGCACTGAATGATTTGAATAATCGAACGGGATTGATGGGATGGCTATTTTTGGAAGGAAAGGCTGCGAATTTGATTAGTGGCTATGATATGGATGTGATTCTGGATTCTAATACTGCTTTCACACCTTTGAAACTTGTTTCGAGTGCATTTCCTCCAGCTATTACTGTTCATGGAGATCAAGACACTTCAGTTCCAATTGATGGTGCTTATGCTTTGGCTAAAGCGTATGAGCACGTGGGAATTGTTCATCAAATGGAAATTGTAGCTGGTGCTGAACATGGACTTATTAACGCAGACTGTTCACAAGTGTGGGAGAGAGTTGTTTTGTTTTTGGAAGCACACTGAGTGGTCTTAAAATAAAAGATTTTTCAAAAATTGTTCTTCCATTCTGAAAGGTTGAAGAATAGTTAGACTGCTAAATGTAAGGCACAAAGTTATATTTCTTTCGCAACTTATTTCATATTAAATTTCGATTAGTATTTTGCATTTTATTATTTGCTTTGTTTGAATTAACTTTAAATATCTCTTAAATCCACTTTTTCCTTTTTGGAAAGGTCCGGTCTCCTAAAATACAAGTCTGCCAAAATTTTGAAAGTACCTATATTCGAATTGATACTCAAATTTTTTGTAGAAAAAGAATCATGCAGTTCCCCTACGTATAGAGTCGTTGTGGTAATATATAAATTGCGTCAGGATGTGCGATACCAGTTTCTGAGACAGGAACTTCTGCGGGATGTGACTGCCAGCAGTTGCAATAACCAATTTTCTGAAAAGCGGAATCTCTACCTCTCTGGCTGGAAAGTTGCGCTTTTTCAAATTATCACATGGACAAAATCTGTTTCAACGGTGGTATAATGCTAGGGAAACTTGAGTTATCGTGGCTTAAATTGATGTTAAACGTACGAAAGGAAGTGTGTGATCAAAGCTTTGGATCGTTGGGCCGTTATTTTCGGCAGCACATGGAAAAAAGCAGATAATGCCTCTTTTTTTTTAAAGTTTGAGTAAATGAGACTTAAAATGGAAACGATTTAGAAATACTAACTTTGCGCCTTTGGTGTACACATTATTGTTGATTTGTTCGCATCGTGTGAAGAATTTTTAGCTATTGGCTCTGTGAATGCGTTAGTCGAAATATTGCCATCAATTTATACCGGGAAAAGATGGTTATTGTATAAGAAAATTTAGAGGCTTTATTGACCTGCGACCAAAAAAATAAAAAATCAATTAAAACTTCATAGTACAGATTGGCAATCCTTGCCGTATTCATGGGAATATGTAGCTGCTTACTTGGGCACAGAAAAGTATTTTAATTGCAGTTAATAAAATTGTGCACAAAGACCTTCTGTGCGTAACGTCGGACATCAATAGTACGCTAGGTCTGCAGGACATGAGTGTGGAAGTTGATATGATCTTGCTTTGGCTAAGACCACGAAAATTTTAGTATAAATATTAAAAGAAATGTTTTTTTGTTTTTTGCAAATGAACCAAAAACAAAGCTAAAAAAAAAGAAAAAAAAGGGAAACAACAACCTCAAAAATAACCCTCACTCCAACCGCACACTCTTCTCCTTCATTCCCAAATTCACACCCCTCATTCCCTCCACAACAGCCCTGCCCGTCCTCTTTCCAACCCCCACACCATGATCCACAACTACAGTCTTGACCAGAAACTGCTGCATCCGCACATCCCGCACCCCACCCACTATTCCTGCCACATATCCGTCCAGCCGCTCGTTTGTCACTATGCTGAATCCGCTACGCACGCTCATGTCCCCTGGCTTTGGCGCATACGCGAATCCAGCGTATGATTGCGGTTTATATACCGGGTGCGAGGGCGTGCTTTCAAGTGCGGCTGTTGCTGCTGTTGATAAGTGTGACGCGCGCGAGCTTGCTTGGGACATGTGCCGGTGTTTAGGAGATGTTGGTGACTGCGGGGTGGATGTGGAGTCATATCCGCCACCTGTGTTGCTGCGATCTGAATCGATACCAGTGCTCGTGCTGATGGGTGGTCCGCGATATGCGACAGCGACGAGAATATCAAATAGACAGACAAAAATGTTTATTAGGGTCGGTCCACCGTTTTTTAGGAGGTTATAGGCTTTTGCGTATTTTTTGATGTCGGAGGTATAGGTTTCGGTTATTTGGTCAATGCTGTCGGCTGTTAGAATGCTGTTTGTGGTTGCACGGTTGCGGTTGCGGTTGCGGTGGCGATGGTTTGCGTTGTTGTTGTTGTTGTTGTTGTTGTTGTTGTTGTTGTTTGATGTTTTTCTTTCGTTGTCGGAAACATCTGAATCGCTGTCGTCGTCACTATCAAACAACCCTACACCATCAATCAAATCTAAAATAAAAAAAGAATCAATTGAAAAATATTGAAAAATTGGATGAGAGGAAGGATCAAAAGCTCAAAAAAAAAAACAAAAACGGGAACAATAAATATATAACCTTTCCGCGTCTGCCAACTAAACTTCATATCCTCACCACCCCCTTTCTCAATCCACTCATCTAACGTCCCCGCTCCCGCCAAACCTGACAGCTCTGCCAACGCAAACTCAAGACATTTTTCGAGCCTCGCCTGCGCCGCAACCCTTGCTTTCACGCTATGATAAAACCGGCTGCTCCCACTGCTTCCTTCAAACCCGCTCCCGCCTCCGAAGCCACTGGTGTCACCGCTGTTGCTGATGCTTCCCCATTTGTTTCGCGGTCGCAAACGGTTCGGGGACATCGGTGGTGGCGGGGTCGTTACTTGCTGGCGACCGGATATGCTTCCGCTGGTGCTTGGCGCGCCACCACCAACACTGCTGCTATCGCCGCCGTACACTGATGATGTGGCAGTTGTTTTGATTTTCGTTTTCAGCGCGAATCCGAGGTGTGTTGTTGACGTGGAGAGCGAAGACGGATTCGATCGGAATGCTGAGCCGAGAATTGGTGCTGGTGGGTGTGCTGCTGTTGGTGCTGGTTCGAAAGTAGCAGACGGCGGGAGAGGTACCGGAGGAATTGGAGGAGGCGATGTACTCAACGACGATTGCATTGGCATGTCTTTTGTGGGCGTTACAGACATCGAGGATGTTGATGAGTTTTCGTCGTAAGGCTTCAGTTCAAAAGTCTCTTCGGCCGGCGATCGGAACGATACGGACCCACCGCCGCCACTATTGCTTTCTTTAGTAGTTGTCAGAGTCAACAGTTCGAGTGGATCTTGAGCAAGTGGTTTGAACGACACGATTCCACTTCCGCTGTTATTGGCAGTGGCAGCTGTATTGGCTGATTCGTTCGTCAAAATAGAGGCATGAGGCGTGTACGCGCGGACAGGATGTGGCGCAAAAATTCCCGCCAAGGGCGCTGGCGAAATAGTTTCATTAATTGTCACAATCGATCGCCGCTGTTGGTGAGGAGTCTGCGGGGTATGTGCAGCAGCAGCAGTATTATCTTTTAGGGATTCTTCTGCTGTTATTGTTGCTGTGGTATTGTTGTTGTAGCCGCTACCGCCGTCTAACGCAACACTATCGGAATCGTCCAGATCGCTAGTGGTAGAACTGTCGGCAGGAACAAGCCGTTCAGAGTCTGTGACTGCAAGGCTGCTGTCCTGATCATTAAAGTCGCTTTCTTTTTCTTCTTCTTCATTAAAATCGTCGGTATTGAATTCGTCGTAATCAGATTCATCCGAGTCAGAGGCATCGAATTCGCGGTCATTAAAAATCCTCGACACGATTGAGTCTTCGTGGTCATTTTCTTTTTCATTTCCACCGTCAACAACATTGCAAAACAATTCATGGCCCGTGCTAATCCACGAATCAAGAATGATAATTTTTTGCAGTGGCAATGCGTGGTGAAATAGTTTGAAAAGCCGGACGGATTGGAGAATGTAATTGTGCTGGAGAAGTGCGACTTGGCGTTCGCGTTTTGAGCGGCGGCGAGCCAGTATATGTCTTAGTTTGGTTAATTGTATGTTTCGCTCTTTGCGGCGGCGTAAACGATTGCGGTTTAATGAATCGGTTGGACTGTTTACACGACGAGGCGGTGGATTTGGGCGATCAGCAAAACCGGCTGCTCCAACTATTCCAACTACTCCAGCTCCTCCTGCGCCTGGTTCATCTTCCCAATCATCTGATTCGTCCGAGTCGTCGCTATTGTTGCTGCTGCTGCCATCGGAAAAATTTTCGTCTTCAAACTCTTCTAGCCTTTCCTTATCTTCCACGCCTTCATCTATAAGTTTGCTTCGGTGTTTTTCAATATCCATAAGAAACGTTTCGAAACCATGAATAAGAGCGAGGCCGTTCGACGCATGGAAACGGAGCCGTTCGTTTTCTTGAATTTCAGTCGCGACGAATTGAAGAAATTTCGCGCCAGTCTGCAGCGGGTATTAATTTCAATAAAAAAAGGAGGTATTAAAAAACCTTTAAGCTGGACTTTGCAATCAAAAGACCGAGGTCCTGGACAGTCATTGAGTTTGTGGGAGATCTGAGGAGTTTAGGGTTGTTGAGGACTGGGTTGGGAGAGGTCATTGCAGAGGATAGGGCGCCGGTGGATTCGCTGAAGAAGGGCGAGAGTGGATATTTGTCTCTGAGGGAGCGGAGTGTTTTGGAGTCGTTGAGGCGAATGCATTCTCTGACGAGAACTGGTAGTGTGATTTGATAAGTTGTTTTGTTTATCACATGACGTGGAGAAGACCAATTGACGGGTAACTCACAGTTGCAGCACCACGCGATGGGCGAGTCGGCGGCCAGGAAGTGGAAGGCTGCGAGGAGATCCGCGGCCGTTTGCGTGTCTCTAACGTCCTTGTCGAACGAGTCGGTGTAGAGAAGCCGGAGCGCAGCCTGCATGACTGAAGTTGGCACATCCACGTCAAGCACTACCCTATCATGAGCACTACCTTCGTGAGCAGTAACACTTTCCGCAATAGTACCTATATTTCTCGTAAGTATCGGAAATATCGTAAGTCGAGGTACCTTGGCTGCTGCTCCATTGGGGGGACAGACGCGTGGCAAAGAAGGCCGACTTCTGGGCCAGGACCAGCGAGTGCAGCCGCAGCGTCGCCTCCTCGCCCTTTCCGCGCACCACAACCACCACGTCCGCCATCCGCGCCCCGTGCTCCCACAGCAACGCTCCAGTACTCCCAATGGTGTCCATCTGTGTTTTCGATATCAAATCAACCAATCACAATTCAATCAATACTGTCCAATTAAATCATCCATCGCTTTTCCTTTTTCTTTTCTTTTTTTTTCATCACAGAGAAAGAACACAAATGGGATTTGGTTAGCCATTCAATGAGGAAGCCTTCATTGCCCTTTGTTTTGCATCAAATCTGATCCGTCGTGAGCGCGTCGGAAGTGACGATAATGTACAGAGGGCTTGTTTGCTTTGTCTGTTGCGTATCTCCCAAAAAAATCCAGTCCAGGTTTATCAAAGAACCGGCTGGTCTCATGGAGATCCAACAACTCTGTCGTCTACCAGTCAAACCAACTTCCATTTTTTCTTTGGATTACTACTTTCCCCTATTCTTACAAGTGTGTGTTTGTTTGTGTGTACAGGAGACAGAGGAGGCAGAGGCGGTAGCGGCGGTCGCGGGGGCAGCAGCTTTGGTGCTCGAGGTGGCGGTGTTCAAAGAGGCGGTCGTGGTGGTGTGTACATGCCTTTATTTTGTATTGAATACCAAACACTTTTTTTCTTTTCTCTTTTACTTTGATAGGTGGCCGTGGAGGATTCGGTAGTGACCGTGGTAGTGATCGTGGCAGTCGAGGAGGTAAGATGACACTTTAAGAAGCGCAGTTTGAGACAAAAATTAGCAAAACGAGTATAGCTTACCTCTGACAATAAGCGACGCGAATGTAATTCAAAGCATAGCATAATAAAACAAACCAAAAGCCATATAGCTAAAAAAAAATTTATTTAGGTAGTCGTGGTGCACCGAGAGGTGGCGGTCGCGGGGCACCAAGAGGCGGTGCACGAGGCGGACGCGGCGGTGGTGCACGTGGTGGCGGTCGTGGCGGAGCTAGAGGCGGCGCAAAAGTAGTCATTGAACCACACAGACATGAAGGCGTCTTTATTGCGCGTGGAAAAGAAGATTTGCTCGTCACAAAAAACTTAGTTCCTGGTGAATCCGTTTATGGTGAAAAGAGAATTAGTGTCGATGTAAGTCTCCCCTCCCAACTCCGTTTTCATCAAGAATAACAAAATAATAATAAAATAGAATACTGACGGCACAAAAACCGAATACCGCGTGTGGAACCCGTTTCGATCCAAACTTGCTGCCGGAATCCTCGGCGGCCTCGACCATATTCACATCAAACCCGGCGCCAAAGTTCTTTACCTGGGCGCCGCCAACGGAACTTCCTGCTCGCATGTAGCAGATATCGTCGGCCCAACGGGCCTCGTCTATGCGGTCGAATTCTCGCACCGGTCGGGCCGCGATCTGATCAATATGGCCAAGAAGCGCACGAACGTGATTCCCATTATTGAAGACGCGCGGCACCCACACAAGTACCGCATGCTTGTCGGAATGGTCGACGTTGTGTTTGCGGACGTGGCGCAGCCAGATCAGGCTCGAATCATCACAATGAATTCGCACCTGTTTTTGAAGCAGGGCGGGCATATTGTGATATCCATTAAAGCGAATTGCATTGATTCGACTGCGGTTGCGAGTGCGGTGTTTGCGGACGAAGTAAAGAAATTGCAGGAGGGGAAGGTAAAGCCACAGGAGCAACTTACGCTTGAGCCCTATGAAAGAGATCATGCAATTGTTGTTGGTGAATATCGTGCTGCTAAGAAGGCAAAGTGAAAAAAAAAAAATCACATTCCAAACTACCCTTTTTTATAAGTTTCTTTCGTCTGTTTTTTTTTTCTTTCAAAATTTAAAAAGAAAGTTACATTCGATTTTACTATCATTTTATGGGCAACTGTGTTTTTTGAATTTATTGGTTGAACAGTTCACAAAAAAGGAACTGGATAAATGCAGCAGTTATTAACGAGGACTTTTAACTTCACCAAAATCAATCAATGCTCAATTTTTTTCCAAGACAATAGTTGCCAAATTATACCCTGTAATTTTAGTGTATCTTGACAAAAAATATCACTGCTGTTTTGATTTCATGTTGGATTTGCCTGTCAACAAGGAATTTACGGTTCAAAAGGAATATGAGAAAAAACCTGTATTCATTACTTATTCCTTGCTCCTCACAAATAATATATTTATGCTATGGCGCATGTAGCATCAGATTGATTATAAATACCTGCAAATGAAAAATAAAGTGAAAAAATAGCTGTCACAGTTCAGTTGGCAAACTCTGTATTAAAATGCACTATAGTCACATAAACAAGAAATTGTGCATCAAAACATCAAAATCAATATAACATTTATAAAAAAACTTCTGAAAAGACTTTGAATTGGATCTTCCCCTTAATTGCAAACACTACGTAATCCAGACAGTGTTCGTAGCATTTCAGGATCGTTTTAAAGCATGCTGCTACCTCATCGGCGTCCGTTCCAAATGCACCGCAACCCCAAGCGCCCAGTATCAAAACGCGGTGTCCATATGCGATTAAAACGCGAAATACTCCATCAATCTTCTGCTGCAAGTACTCTTTTGATGCACCGCCTCCTCCTCGCAACGCAGCAGCTACGACAGAACACCAAAAGGGCGATGCCACGTCAAAGACAAACACTTGAGGAATGTAGATTGCACCAAACATATTGACTGGATAGGCAGAGTCCTGAACCGATTCCAATTGAAGACCGAGAGATGACGTGCGACACAAATGCTCCTCTTGCGTTCCCTGTTGCCCGCCCAGCCATCCGCCACCAGCATTTGTATCACTAGCAAAGTCGAGAACGAGGACACGATCAACGGCGCATTGCGTTTGAAGTAACGCCACGCATTGCCACGTGTCGCATTGCAAAACGTTAATTTGGCATTGTGGTTGTTGGGTGGGGGAGTGATATGCTGGTGGTGCTGGCAGAATACGTGTGTCTGGAATGGAAACGATCGATTTGGAGTCGAGCGCCTTTTGGAGACGTTTTTTTTCGCTTGCGGGCACAACTTTGCGCATGGCGTCCTCGACGCGGCGTCGAACGTCGAAACGTTTGCCGCTCATCTGCAAATTTAAATGAGATTGCTCGCTGCCGCAGACGTGGAGCAGTCGAATCACAAAGAGTGGGCAAGTTTTTGTAAATGCCCCCGCAACGCACAGATATTTTGATATAAGGTTTTAAAATCCTGAAATTAAGCTTGAAAACGCCGTGGCACAGTCAGTACACTCTCTGCCACACACTTTTTTTTTTGAAGGACAAAAAAACGTTCGTCCAAACCTCACCAAAAAATGCCAAAAAGTCGCAAGAACCTCAGCGTTGAAGATCGTTTCCTTTACCAACAAGAGCACGTGCTTCTTCGTGCGCAAGAACGATACGGTGTCACAATAACGCCGCTTGACTATGCCGAATTGAACACTGCCATTCGGGCGCAAGATTCAAGAGTGACATATCGAGTGAAGGATAAGCAAGGATTTCCTGTATACGAAGTTCTGCATCTGGACACTGTTTGGCTGTGTGTTTGGAACGGAACCTGTGTGGCGACATTGCTGCGGCCGGAGCAGCGGTTTAATCTCAAAGATGGGAAATAAAAGAATGACAGAATTGCTGCGATCGGCCGTCAAAGACAAACACGCAACGAAGCTTGAGCCGCGCGCATTCTTTGTGGCGTGGCGCGGCGTGCTGACGCTTGCGTTTGCGGGGTTTCCGGCGTCGCTGGCGGCGCTCAAAGTTGACCTGGACGCGCTGGGCTTTCTCGCGCCCGAAAACAGCGGCTCGAAATGGCCAAAGGTTTGGTTCGATCATCATCCCATCCCGCATCCGTTCTTCATCGCACAATGCCAATGCCGTATCAATCCAGATGTCTCTCGCTTGCCTGAAGGACGATGCAAAACCGCTGACTGCCGATCAACTCGCAAATCTATCCCAGCTCTGCTCGCAAATGTCCACAAACCTTGCTTTGCTTGCCAATGACTTCCAAGTCTCTAGCATTTCGTACACTCACTTTGCATGCCGGTCGCTGGAGAAGCTTGTCTTCCGTGCCGATATTGCTTTATCAAAGACATCGAATACTGATAATGAGACAGACGAATTGGCCTCCGCCGACAACTACAAGATTTCTGAAGATCAAATCCATGCTGTGGATAATGTTTTATCTGAGTATGAGACTGACAAGGATGGATATCTTTTGCAAGTGCAGAAAGCCGGAAATCGCGAATCGTTAGTCTATTTTTTGTTAAATATTATTCGCTTGTCCTCAATTATTCCCAGGCACTATCGAAGCATGCATGTAGAATCCACACTCGTGGTATTTTTCGGAAATAACCCCGAAGTTACCATGATTTTGGAAGAATTCAAACGAGCAGTTGATTTCTTATTGCCAGATTACTATGCTTGGTTTCACAAAGACGCGCTTCATTGCACCATTCGCGCATTATAAACAACAAAAAGTCACAAAATAAACTTAAATTATTCCGTCAAAAATCAAACAGCTTTTTTCGGAGATTGATTCATGGAAGTCGAATCGTATCTCTTGTTTTTTTCCAGGTGATTATTGTAGCAATATTCACCATGTGAAAAGTACACTAGAAGAAGTACAGTCAACACAAGTACTTCGATACACATCGAAAATGCCACGAGCGAGATATTTTTTTTCAAAAATTTCCAACGAATCATTTAGAACGATGTTTTGCAAATCCACACAGAATCATGCTTTTGACAACTATGAACTATTTATGTGTTAAAGAAGAAAGAAGATTTGGAGATTGTATCTTATCAATCATATTGTGTTTATACGGTAACAAGCGCAGTGCCGAAAGCGTACATTGAGAGGGGTAGAAACAGATGCAAAGAATGTGAAAGAACACAAGAATTATGATTGCGTGTGCGTTAAGCAGAAAAAAACTGCAAAAGGAGCTGGTGGAATGCTAATCTCCACCAGATCAATTTTCCTTAAATTAGATCTCCAATCTCTCAGTTTAACAGAACAGCTTGTACTGCCTTGATCTGGTTTTTGATTGGCCGATACTTTGTCTTTCGAAGAATTTCTAGATAAAACTTTTCATGGCTTTGATCAGAGACCCTGGGCTTCGGTGGTCACTCTTTACAGTTTTGGGATACAGGTTTGAGTTCAACACGGTTCATTACTCACACACACACACACACATACACACATATATATATATATATGCAAACATATTTGTTTAATTTAAGGGCAAACTATGGTTTTCTTTGCAATTTGCAGGGTCACGTTTATTCCTCACATGATTGTATTTAGTGATCTGGATTTATTTGACATATATTCCGCTTTCTTGTCGATTGATAAAAATAATATTATCCCCACTAGAATTCCGTGTGCAATTGCAGCTTCAAAAAAGGGACTTGAAAAACGGTATCATGAAATCTTTTGCCGTTTTCCTAAAATCTAAAAAGTAATTCTACTAGGATGGGGGTGGTGATGTTTTTCCACGCTAAAAACAGGACCATCAGTCCATGATGCGGATGAACATATGGAGGAATTTCACTTGTTTCAGAATTTGTTCCAAAAAAGTCCAAAAGTCCAAAGATTTGTGGCTTGATTACCCTGTTTTTGTTTCAGCGAATCAGTGGATTAAATTGATGTCGACGGTTCCTGCTGTCGAGCGGCCATCCACAGATGAATACTTCTGGGCAACGTATCTGCTCTTCTTTCCGACAGCATTAGTGGGCATGCTACTTTCAGGACCGATGGTGTATTCTGTGCTGCGTGAATATCGCAAACTAATCAAATCGCGTTTGGACAAAGTCGTTTTGATACTGCTGATAATATCATTTGTGTTTTCTACATCAACTTGTGTGCGCTATGTAGTTATTCTCTTCTACGCTTCCAATTGGATGAACCAATTTGAGGCTGCAATTTCCATCTGTTCGTTGGTGTGGTTCTTGGGTTCAAATGTCCTCTTGGCTCTTACTCGCTATTTTATTGTCAAAGAGAGGCCGCCACCATCTACACGAAAGTTTGTGGCCCTCGTTTTACTTATCGAATCGGCTTTCTCCTGTGTTCTGATTTGGGTTTTTTCCACTGCGGTCTGTGCTCTTGCCAAGAAAATTCGTCTTACTAATGCAACAAATTTTCAGACTTCTCAAAACCGAACGAATCCAGACCCGTATCCGCAATTTATGAAACAACGCATCGCTTTCTACATCATTTGTGCACTGACGGCAGTTCCTGGTCTTGTTGCAATTATTACAATCTACTCATCGACGTATAATATTCTCTCCCGGAGACTCCAAGCGACAATGTCTGCACCACTAGAAAATCATGTTCGTTTACTTCTCCAAAAACGTGTTTTAAAAACCACAATTGCGATGTCGTCTGGCACAGTTATTTGCTATTCACCAATGGCGTTAGCGATAATTGTGTTTGGTGTGATTTTAAAAACGCCTCTGCCGGATTGGGGGCGCGCCATAGTTACAGCATTTGCGCTGTTTGATACTATTGTCACACCGTGCCTTTTGTTATATTTAATGCCAAAGATTCGGCATGCTGTTGCCGCTCGGTGGTGGTGCTATTCAAGGCTCAAGGCTGGCTCATTTACTTTTGATTCTGAAGATTATGAAGAGGAAGAATCTTATTCTTTATGAAGTATAAATATGAAATTAGAGTTTGATTTTGTTGATTTTTGATTCTCATTTTTTGATTTTTAAATATTTTTCCTGCTTATTTATTTGACTTAAAAAGTCTCTTCTTTCTTTGATACGCTTGCAAGATTTGTAGATGATTTTTATTGCAATTACGCAGTAAAGAAATGAAAGCTACAGCTGATAACAGCACATCAAAAATTTCGGGTGATTTCGTGAATTGGCTCAAGAAAATCTCGAAAAAGAAAAAAAAAACCAAGCAACTCAACTGCTGAATAATCAGCAGGACATAAATATTGAAAAATCGGTTGCTATTTTTGGCTACAAAAAGAAATAATGGCAAAACTCTGAGAGACAGACTCTGGAAACAGACGAGTTTTGAAAAATACTTGAAACGGGAGCAGGTGGAGACAAATAACATTCTTTGGTGGTAAAAAACTCACAAAAAGAATGTCCACGGCTATGTGAAATGAAAGTGGACTATTTAACAATTGCAGACTCATCAACTCCCTCTGAGCGTTTATTTTCAGATGCGGAAGACATTCTGCAAAAAGAAATCGACTTTCTCATGAAAACTCCAAAGCATTAATTTGCACAAATAATTGATTTGATTCTGATCTTTTGACATCTAATTAATTTTAAGACATTTGGTTCTATGGTATTGTTAATTTTCATTCCTGCCACACAATTCCTGACTGTTTTCCTGCAGGCTCGGATCCTGACAAAAAAATAAATTTAGTGCACTTCAGGGCACAAGATTGCATGACGTCATCCCTATAGTCGGATATATTCATCAACGTACAGTCAGCTTTCCTGACAACTGAAGGAAACAATAACTAAACTAGTAAATATACATACTTCAAAGAAAGGTGCCTAATTCAAAAATAATATTTGGTGCTGTGATTTGCTTCTTTTCCATCATTACCGAGTGATTGACATTGAAATTCGAAAACGTGGAGCATTGTAAACTGAGGCTAGAGTTTTTGGGACGGAATTTATGCTGCTGGATTGTTACTCCGACGTTTTTATTTCCTTCTGCACCTTCTTGTGCCCAGTGCTTTTTGTTTCAGTTCTCCAATCTCCAATCTCCAATCTCCAATTTTAAATTTCCATTCTCAATCTTCTTTTTATTTTTTATTTTTGTGCTATTCTTTCAGTTTTTCTAATAATTTTTTGTTTTATTTCTTGAGTTCAATTTTATATCCAAACTTTGTTACCAAGTTTCAGCACGATAGTGGGTGGTACTTTTCGAGCCTTTAGACTGAAACTTTTGTGTTTGATATTTATTTTTGGCATGGATATTCTAAACTAGTTTTAGTTTATTTACATTGAAAAAGAAATTCTTCATAAAATTTTTTTAATTATTGTGTCGGAGTTTATACTCCGACGTTTGCAACTCCCACCACATAAATCTAATTTGCCCCTTTCTGGGAGCAATAGATTTAATAGTTGGCTTTTTTTTTTCCGAGTATTTTAATTTTTTGGCGGAGTATTATCTAAGGAAGTTGCCAAGCAATCGAATCTAAAGTATGTCAGAGATCGAACAACCAGCGGCAGACAGCATCTTCTGGGATATATACCTGCTATATTTACCAACAGCCGTAGTTGGGCTATCACTATCTGGACCAATGTTGTATTCTGTGCTGGCCAACTTCAATTCGATGGTCAAGTCCCGTCTTGAAAAAGTTGTCTTGATTCTTCTTTCAATCTCTTTCTTTTGGTCCACTGCAACAGTATTTCGTCTTGTAATTCTGCTATTCTATGCTTCAAATACGTTGAGCCAGTTTGACGCTGCCTTAACAATAATTGCACTCGTGTGGTTCCTGAACTCGAATGCACTACTTGCTTTGACTCGCTATTTTGTCTTTAAAGAGTGGCCAGAGGGTTCTACCAGAAAGTATCTGGCGTTTAGTTTGTTGATTCAGGTGTTCTCTACTTGCGTTTTGATTTGGTGTTTTTCTACCACAGTAAGTTTTTATTTCATTTCAGGATAATGATTAAAATGAGTTGGTTCCAGACAACCAAAAACAGATTCAATCCGGATCCCCAGTTCAAAGCTCAATTAATGATTTTCTGGATCGTGTGCTTGTTAAATTCTGCACCATGCATTGTAACAATTATTTCGGTATATGCAACAACATATTTTCTCCTCACTCGCCGACTTAAAAGCACAATGCCATCGCCGCTGGAAATTCAAGTTCGTTTGATGCTTCAGAAACGGATCTTGAAGGCAACAATTATGATGTCGGCCGGCACTATTCTCTGTTACTTACCAATGGTTATCACAGTTTTTGTTGGGGGGATATTAAAAAGACCATTGCCGGATTGGGCAAAAATCTTTGTGACGGAGTTTTGTCTGTTGGATACTGTTATCACTCCCATTATTTTGCTGTACTTCATGCCAAAAATTCGCCATGCAGTTGCTTCTCGATGGTGGTGTTTTTCGAGGCTTAAAGCTGGATCGCTTGTCATTGACTTCGAATCTGATCTTTCAGATGGATCTTATTCTTTTTGAGTCTCATAATTGCATGTTATTTTACGTTGCTCATACTTGAATGATATAAACATATTTCTATTTTTCAATTCTTGACAGTGATACGATGTCTGCCTCAGACCAATTTCTTTGCAACATTAATTATGAAAGAAAAGTCGCTATGGGGATTTCTAGATGTATAATTAACGCAGACCTGAACAGTGGGTCTGATATGGTTCCGGACGGAGTTGGGAAAGTTAAAATTTATTTTGTGTAAAAAAAAAAGTCAAACACATCAATGATAGACTGAAAACTCACTGTCATATTAAAGCGTCATTAAAATTGATCTTAAAACAGCGCCAGTTGCGAATCAATTTTTTGGGAGTTTTCGACTTCAATTTTTGACTTTTTAAAAAAGTTTATTACAAACTTTTTCTTATTACAATCGATGAAAACACTTGAATATCCTCAGTCGGATGTGAATTTTTGGGTCATTTAATTTCTGTTTGCCCCAACTGCTGTGTTATGCGTCTTTCTTTCCGCCTTGGAACTGTGGGTAGGGATAAATAATAGGAAAACAGTGGTGACATCTCGGATCGACTACATCGCCATCATGTTATTGGTGACTTCGTTTTTCTGGACTGCAACCTTCTTCTGCCGTGATATTTTTATGTTATTTTTCTCCGATGCAGCCTACGATAAAGTTGGTACCGCGTTACAATATATTTCATTCATCCGATTTTAAACTGCAAATGTCTTTCTCGCTTTAGTTCGATTTTTTATTTGTAATGAGCGCTCTGAAAATGAATCCCAGAAGTTTTTTGTCTTTGGGAGCTTCGTTTCTTTTCTTTCAACGATCGGCATTATTTGGGTGTTTTCAACTACAGTATAAAGACAAAACAAAATTTATAATCATTGTAATCAACAAAACAGGCTTGTATAAATAAATTAAGTTGATTTTATTGCTATATGTTGTTTCATCATATTTTTCGGATTCAGGTCAGTCATTGCAATCTATACAATTACATCTATTGTTTTATGGCGTTGCCTTGCCCAAGAAACAACTTTTCTTCTGAATATCCACCTTTGCCTGATTTTACAAAAACAATACCTGAAAGTAATGGTACTAATATCTTCTGGGACTGTACAATCTATTGCAACGTGATAAAAGACCGTTTTCAACGCTTCAGTTCTCAATTGCAAACATTTAGCTAAACAAAACAGAGCAACTCAGAGTTTCAATTGATGTCTTTGGGTGGGCGAGTGCAATTACAATAGAAATGATGCATATTAGGGAGAATAAAATTTATAGGTTGGTAGAAAATTGGCCTTTTGAAAATAAATAAATTTGGTGCAAGAAAAATTGCACACTGGTAAGCACACAACATTCAATAACATTTAAGTCGTGTGTATTGATACAATTTTGAAGTACCTTTGTTTCAACTTGTTTTAATTGAATTTCTGTTTAATCTAGTCAATACAGGTGTAAAGTTATCGGTACCCTTCTTGCTGGTAATTGTCATGATTTTTACGAGTTCACATGCTTTATTTTCCAGAAAGAGACATCAGGGCCTGAAGGTATATTCACAATTCTTATTGTTGCAAAATATTTACAAACTAACAATTTGTTTATTTTCAACAATGTGAAATATAGTCATTATTTTATATGATTTTAATCATGTATATTAATACTGCATGAATTATGTACATAAAATGTCATGACTATAATATTTTGCATTGTTGAATAAGCAGGTTGTTTGGAAATATTTTTGTATTATTAAGAATTGATCAACTCTGAAAAAGGCATCTCATAAAGGTACAAATTTGTAAACTGAGAACTATTTTAATTGTATTTTAAATTGTTGAAATAAACAAGTTGCAAGTTTGAAAATATTTTGTATCAATACAAACCATGCAGATTAGTGTTCTCAAAAGATTATAATCCAACTTAAAGTCATTGTATGCAACAATAAATATTGCATGCAACAATAACAGGGGCAAATTCATCTTATACAAGTTGCCTGATGCTATTTGGACTTGCTCTTGGTATTGCTATCATTGCTGTGATTACAACCTGTTGTTCTTCATTTCCTTCCTCAGAGACACCCAAAAATTGATAATAATGCCAGTACAGTCAATACCAAGTTTGCAGTGCACAATCAAGTCTTGGATAGCAAAACTTTTGACTTTCTACATTTCTTTCTATTGAATACCAAATAAACCTTCTAATTTACTTTCTACTCATTTTCATATTTTTATATAGGTGTCTTTCTCGAAATTTTTTCTCCAAATAGTCCCTCAGCCTGCTGCATTTTGTACATCTTTTAGCTCTGTCTCTTCCATAATTCCAATCAATTCAAGTTTCTCTTTTACAGCACCTATTTCTACACCAATTCTGTTGCTGCGCCAATACCTGTCATTTACGTTGCACCAACTTCATTCACGGGTGTTGTTGCTCCACTCAGTCAAAGTGTTGCTGTTGCATTA
>JADGJH010000231.1:1777-20927 GCA_027596945.1 Physocladia obscura
TTTTTTTTTTTTTTTTTTTTTTCCAACCATCTTTGTTTCAATATATTTTTAATAAAAATAATAAAAAAAAAAAAAAGAAAAGAACCATTATAAGGCCTTGGACCCTTAAAAATTATTCATTTTCCACCAAATCCAAACCAGCCTTTCTTCTTTGGCGGATCAATGCTGATCTTTTCCATCCTATCATTGAAATCATCACGTCGGTTTCCACCACGATCTCTGTCATCCCGATCATCACGAGACCTGTTACGCAACGAAGGGTCGGACCCATACCTATCATGCCCACCTCGCCCATCTCTGTCATCGCGCACTCTGCTCGATCCACCATCTCCGCGCAACGAGCCACTTCGATCTACTCGGTCATCATCACGGTATCCACCACGAGACCCATTACCACCGCGGTCATCTTCGCGGTAATTACCAGACCTTGAGCCTCCTCTATCGTCCCGTATGCGGCTACTACCATTCCTGTCAATACTTACCTCTCCGCGATATTTCTCTCCGCGATCTTCACGGTAAATACGATCATTGATTCGCCCATCACTTTTACTTTTTTGCACCCGCAAATCATCATCCTTCCTATCGTCTCGCCTATCATCGCGCCTGTCATCGCGCCTATCATCCCTTTTTCTTTCCCCTCGCCCACTGCTAACCCCTTCTCCATCACCACGAGATCTTGATTTTCCACGAGATGAAGTAACAGGTGCCACTTCCGGCTTTGGATCGTATGGATGCGGTACCGCAGTACCTGCTGGTGCTCGTTTATGCAACGTCTTTAGTGTATCCAAAAATGAATGTGGATTCACTACGTGTGTCGATCCAATCAAAATTTCCCGTTGATTTTCGATCATTACTTCGTGAGCCGCCCGCATTTCTGAGTTGGTCATTCCACCCAAAACAAATACAATAACACGAGGTCCGTTTGCACGTAAAACCGCTGGATCTGATGAAGATTCTTTTGTTTTTGTACCAGCTCGCGAGAGAGATCCGCCTGTCCTAGATGTTGCCCAGGATGGTTTCGTACGTTGAGCAGGTGAATCATCGTCATCATTCTTATTCCCACGTCCAATTACACTTCCAGTCACTCCTTTGCTGAAACCTGGTGGAGGCTCTTTGACCCACGAGAATACGTTAGAATCAACAGAGTTCCGAACTTGATCCTATTCATACGTAATACAGCAAAATAAGGAATTGCAGCAAAGCATAGATAATACACGCACCTCCATAATATGTTTCAAAATTGGAATATATCGGCTGTTATCAAATTTGACTTCTTTGACTCGACCTCTACCTCCTTTTAAGTTGTTTGGAGTATATGGATTTTTTGAATTTTTGCTTGCAATACTTTCTGAAAGTCGGACACCAAGGACTGACAAATTTGTTACTGCCTGATTTTCGTCCGTGGAGAGTTTTACAAGATCAAAAAGCTCCTGCCTCTCACTTTCAGAAATTCCTTCAGCCATGACAATATAAAGCATCAAAAGTCGAACTTTGTCTTCGTGACTGTTTCTTCAGTTATAAATTTTCCACAAAAAAAGGTAGCATACCACATGGAATTGCTTGACAAAATCGATTGAATTGCACTTGCGATATTTTTTATGGGTTTGAAATCACCGTTTTCTCCTGTTACAAGTTCCTGAACGAAGAAAAGTCAGAAAAAAAACAAAAAAAACACCGTTATCACACCTGCTCTGTGTTTGATAAGTTCATATGATTGTATTTCGCAAGAATAGCCATAGAATCTTCGCAGATATCTGAATGCAAAGTGTACTACTAGAAACTCAGCTGAAAAAAGAAATATTACAAAGGAATAAAAAAGCAAATACTTACCTTTGCTTTCATCTCCAAATATTCAGGCAATGCACTGAGAGTATCTTTGAGGTCCGAAATCTTATCTTTGCCACTGCTGTGGTCGCGGTTTTTGTTTAATTTTTAATTTTCGATGAATATTTATCAAACAGCTCTTCATCACCTGTTTCCCGAAGCGAAAGCTGCTGCCTTATTTTCTGTGGAAAATTTTTTGATTCCTTCAGATACATATTCCATTACTTCGGCGATATGCTTATATTTTTGGGAAACCCAAATTTGATCATTTTCATCCAAAGTAACTAACTTTCCTTCATCTGATCTGAAAGAAAAAAAAAGAAAAAATTAACATGAAAACTTGAGGAAAAAATTGAACAGAGAAGTAATTACCGGTTTATAATTTTGTTTCCATCCTGTAACTGAAAATAATCATTCACAAGAGCTTGGTAGGTAAATTCATGTAATAACGGCGAAACAACATCGACGCCACGATCGACAAGAAGCAAAATCGCACGTGGAAATGTGCTGGGCGGTGGAAACGATTTGTCCAAACGAGACAAATCGTCAAGCTCATCCTGTACAAGTTTTGCAAACTTTTCAATCAGCGGAGTGTTTGTACTTGACGGTGTAATCGTCGGCGTCGGTGGTGTGTAATAACGAATATATGGATACTCCCCGAGAGTTGCTAAAACTGAAACAAGGCGTTTGGCAACTGGAACAAGCTCATAATTCATGTGCGATGCAGTTTGTGCATTGATGACAGCTTGTAATGAATTGGGCAAATCGAGAGAAAATGCTTGTGGCTCAAGTGCTATTTTCATTTTCAACAAAGACAAAAATTGATGTACTAATGTTACCAAGGAAATCCATATTCAGCTCCTGAATTGCATGCACATGTCTTTGTATTGGCGATTTTTGTATCTTTTCGAACAGAGTGTCCGACAAGGCTGGAACCCAAAGACATTAAAATCCAAAGATTAAAAAGATTAAAAACGCTGTACCAGAAATAAAAAACAAATGAGCCGCTGCATACGGCGGTTTTCCTCTTGTATAATCTTGAATCAAAAGTTCAACCGAGTTGGGTGTCGGCGATAGCAAATAAACAGCGTCAAGGTCGGGAAAAGGCGTTCGCCGCAATTCCAGCATTTCGACAACTAATTGTAATCAACAAAGGAGTCAGAAGTCGAGATCGCTTCATAGTAAACAACGTAACTAGTCACGTTAAGCTCAAGAATGTCTGCGGTTTTCACACAGCTATTCAAAACTTTGCGAGCCAGAGCGTCTACAATCAACACTTTCCACTTGGATTTGACGGGTTTCACTTGGTTGACAACCTGTGAGAGAACGCCTGGTTTGTAACATGAAAGGCGGATGCAATACGCGTATTAGTAAGCAGTAAGTGATGTCGCAGTATTCATTTGTGAAATGGAATGCAGTATTATAGTGAAGAATAAAATTGAATCGATCAAGATCATGCAAATATAGGTAAGAGTACAATACAGATATGGACACTCACGGGTCTTCAGGATGTCAGGAATTGATGACATTTCTGCCGTTTCCAGTCCTGTAAAAATGAAGAACGATTTTTTGACTTTTTGAGCAAATAATCTTTATTATTACTTTCTCTCTCTTGCTTTCCGAATCATCTCTGCAGTTGCTTTCAATCGCTCTTCGATGTTTCTGATATAGTCTTCAGTTGGTCTCTAAAGTTAAATTTAATTTGATCAAAATAAAATTACCCCCAAATAAAACGCACACACCTCTTTGCCAGACGCAGTTAATGGTACGCATCCAACCAGACTACTTGCAATTGTATTTTTTTCGAGTGAAAAAACTGTCGACGCTTGATTTATAGATAATTCCCGTTCGTTTCCAAGTATTACTCCAGGAATCGCTGTAGGGGTATCGAGATGGGTATCTTTTGTTTCATGACTATTTGAAACCAAATTATTCATGTTGCTAGATGCTTTCACCGTTTCCTCAATTTGAGACAACAACTGCTCTTGCTGTTCCCATTCTGGGTCGCCATATAGCCATGCTTCATCATTTTGTCGTTCTGAACGAATTTCAGATTGCAAGTTATTTTTATCCTGTTCGACAGATTTCTCAGTGTTGCTTACAATAAAATTTTTGGTATTTGATTCAATATGGGCAAGACGCTCAGCAAGAGTATCAACTTGCTGGTATTAAGATGGGTAAGAAAAAAGGTATAAAAAAAAACAAAAAGCGACAAACCTGCTTCATATTTTGATGACTTTCCAACAAGTTGTTAATCACATTTACCAGATTCTCAACAATAATCCCCAACTCTCGATCATTTGCAGAATCGCAACCCCCATCAATTCCAAATCCGTCTCCACTACTTAAATCATTTCTTTTTCCTTGAAATACCGGTTTAATGCTGGTCTCTCGCCCGCTGCGAATGCTTTCGGTAAGAACAGCAGAACTTTCTCCGCCTGCAGCCACGCCAATACTGGACGGACCAGTTTTGATTCCGGCAGGCATGACCAATCCGGCAATATTCCATCTGTTCCGTGCTGCCTCAATCCGCGTAACCACCGTCGAAATTCCTCCTTCACTTCTTGATGAAGTACCTACAACATACCCATGATTTAACGACCGACTGCCACTTGTAGCGCTTGTGCTCATGTCAATCGCCACAGCTTCGCAATTTTTCCAGTTAGAATTTATTTTAGCAGCATTTACAGCTTCGTTTTCTAGTTCTTCTGGATTTGTTGGGCTACTCGAATATAACAAATCCCGCAACAACAGCGGTTGGTGTTGCTTTTGCTGTTTTAAACGTTGTGCAGATTCATCAGGATGCCACATGGTCCCAGTTTTAAGAATAGAGCGTGTATGTAATTGCTGCTGCTGGGTATAATACAAATTCGATATGGCATTATCACCCAATAACGGTGCACTGATGGGATTGTCCTTGTTGTTGGTTGGATGCATTTTGGGACTTGGTGGAACGCGTGGTGTTTCATGCAATATGCTAGCGCTGATGTCACCGTTGTTTGTCGGAAAAACGAGAGACGGTGGTTCTCCGTCAGAATGAATCACTCCAAAATCGTCTTCAGCTGCATTCATTATATAGTCTGCAAAGAAGTTGAAAACATTTTTGTAAGTACACATACGGAAATAAGAATATTTTACCGGACGGCAATTCGCTTTTGCCGTCCAGTTGATTATTTCCCCATTCATGGACCTGATTGACTCCGATTCGACTATTCCTGAAAAATTTGCTTTCTGAAATCCATTCACCATTTTGCAAACAAGGTGAAACAGGAATCAAATTATTTACAATGCCAGCTGCAGAAGAAATTGAGGATCGGTAAGGAAGATTTTCAAGTAATCTGATTTGATGTTTCAGGTTATTTGATTCTTCAACCGATGTATGTGTTGCTGTACGAAACCCAGAGGGAGAATTATTATTTCTATAATCGAGTTCCTGCAAAATTTCCCCAGTAGCAGCGTGGTTTTTGAATGATGAATAGTTAGTAGGATCAAATGCCTCTGGGCGAATATTCGCGCCATTTGATGTTCGATGTTTCACCGACTTTGCAGATGTAACTGGAACTGTATTTTGTGATATTTATTTGGTTAAATTCAATTTGTTTTGAAACTATGACAATCATTAATAGGCAAAGAAAGGGCAATAATTGGTGGTGGGAGTGAAATCCGGAGAGAATTTTGCTAACGTCTAAATTAATCACTAGCTTCCCTCAATATTATCGTAAATATCACAGATATATATATATATATAGCACTTGATTTTTCAGGATACGAAGAGGAATGGCCAAAACTCGCTCACACTCATAATTCCACCTTTGAACAGTTTTCGTTCCAAATCAGTACGCAAATTCTTGACCATTCTTGCCAAATCCAAGACAAACAGGAGCTTTCGTTCAGCGAATCCATTTGAAAAAAATTGCTCCCTCGATAGAACAGGTTTATAATTGAATTCGTCACGTAGTAGTTTATAAACGCAGTCAATGAAGCGGCCATCACGTTTTGCGTAGAGATTGTGATTTTTGGATGCAAAATATCGAACAAGCGATATATTCGCAGTTGAATTGGATGATGACGAGGACGAAGAGGCAGAGGCAGAGTCTGATTCGAGTAGTATGAAATGAATCAGCGGCAGGAATGAAGATGGATCGCCTTTTGTGAGGCTGTAGGGTGCGTGAGTGTGTATGATAATACTTCTGGTAGTGGCTGGAATAGCTGGAATAGTACCTTGGAATATCGAAGGGCCCAGAATACAAAAGCGGCTTGAGCTCAGATTGGACTCGTACAATACTATTGCGAATGTCTCCTGTGGTGTTTGTACTGGCCATTTCTTAATAAGTTGAAGGACCAAGTTCAATGCAGTTCAAATGAGAAAATTAACCATGCATTTTCTTTCCAACTCTCTCATGAGCCCATTCACATCTATTAACTTTCCACTTCCCACTCTCTTTTTTTAATATTTTTTTTAGTATCTGTTTTTAACGGCAAATCGATTCATATCGAGACACCAATTCCAGCTCATCTCTATCTTGCGCAGCACACAAAACATTTGCCCAACGCAACGTCTTATTTCCGGCTCCTATATATGTGTAAAAATTTAGTTTATAAAGAAAAATTATGGTTTTATTACCTGATGACTCGTTTCTCTCAACTGCACACACTTCGTCAGATTGAAACATCCAAAAATGACCTGCATATTACAATTCATTCGAATATTATTTAGAAATATTCCACGAATAAATGAATGTATTAATGCAATAAACTCACCATTGTTACAAGATTCCAAACATTTTCCGCATGGTTGAGTGACATGGTATCCAACAACGTTTCCGCATCCAAGACAAGCTGCATCACGAATTCGGCATCTTTATAAAATGTAAAAATTAAAAATTAACAAAAAAAAACATAAAATAAATACTGATAAAATCAGTAAAAATACGAACAAGCAGTTTGGCGTCGTGTAATCCATATACACAAGCTGAACACCTGTTGGCGGAGTGTCTGTCGAATAAAGCTCAACCTATAAGTTGCATGGATTCAGCTTTTTTTAAAAAAAAAAAGCAACATGTCTTAATAACCTTTGTATTTCCAAGCAAAATAGCCTTTTCCAAAAAAAAAAATTGTAGGGTTTTAAATTGTTCAAAAATTTTTAAGGAAATAAAACAAAAAAAAAAAAAAAACCTTCATTCCACGACGACACAAAAGCTCACAACAATGCTTACAGAACAATTTGCATACAGCTTTCGAACGAAATTGCGGATGGATTGACGGACCATTTGCGGACTGATAAACACTACCACTACTTCCCATCCGCGAAGAGGGCAATAGCAGTGGTGGTGATGTCGAATTTATTGATGACATTGCCGATTGCTGGCTCATGAAAATTGGCTGTTCAGAGGTTGACATGATCGTAGAAAGCATAGCTGGCATAGATGGTATTTCAGATAGTCTGTTTTGATTTAAACTGTTGCTGGTATTAATATTCCTGATGTTGGCGATGCTTATATTTCCGGCCATGCTGCTGGTATTGCCGCTGCTTGCAATGTGTAATTGCTGGGTTTGCAAATTCATGGAGGCTCGACGGAGCGGAATTGCCGATGAGATAGCGGATCGTGATGGACCACGCGGCGGGGTCCTGTTGGAAATTTGTTGGATATTCGGCATAGACTGAGTGGACAAAATGCGGTCTGAAGTAGTTACGGATCGCGTCTGAAGTTGGTTGCTGGTTGCTGTTTCTGATGCTACAGTTGTTCTGACGGTGGTATCGGAGCCTGAAACGCGTACAACAATTGCTGCTGATCGCGTAGAGACCATTTATTCAACTTTTAAAGAATGTTGGTGAAAATGAGCTGACGTTAATAAGAAAAAGTGGGCCAACGAGAGAAAACAATGTATAAAACTTTCTCACTGGGAGCGTGGAATAAGGGCAGGGGTGCAGGCGGCCGAGTGAGAAAGATTTGGATATAATATTTATTTTGGCAACTTGTCTCACACCCTCAATTTTCTGTTTTGCCATGTTGATTGAAAATTAACGAAGGAAACACCCACGAGTTTCGATTGATGGTTTCCCCTCCAAAGCCGTGGGAATCTGCAGCAGGAACGGGCGCGACAAGCGTAATCGGAACAGCACCAGAGCAGCAGCAGCAGCACCAGCAGCAGCAACTGCAGCTGCGTGAACAACAACTTCGAGAACAATCTGGCGAACTGCAAACTCCGCCTTCGCTACCCGCTCGCCCTACATCCTTCGATTCTTTCGGTTCTAATCCCGTTTTTACCGTTGCCACCGCCGGTACGATGTCTCTCTCTGCATATATGCTTCAATCTGCTGACCTTCTCTTGGATTGCCGCAGGGGCCACAGGGCCGTACGCCGCCCCATACGGCTCCGGAGTCAATTCTGCCGGACTCTATGGTAACTCAATGTACGATCAATCGTATGGAGGGGGTTACAGTGGTAAGCACTCTTAATTTCAGAATTAATTCCTAATTATCTTGCAAGGATATGGTTCATATAATCGTATGTCGAGTTACAACCGTTTCGGAGGTGGCTATGGAGTCGGTACTGGTTATGGGGCTGGGACATATGGCGGATACGGTCAGATGGGATATGGCGCAGGTGTTGGTGGTTATGGTATGAATATGATGGGAAGGCCCGGCTTCAATCCAAACAATCCAAACGAAATTCCTCTTTCGATGCAAATTGAGCAATCAACACAGTACGCATTTCAGTCGATTGATCAAGTTGTCCAAGCGTTCACTGGATTTTCGCAAATGCTAGAATCGACATTTTTCGCAACGGTAAAAATTAAAAAAAAACAGGTTTAACAGGCGATTGAAATAACTATATTCATAGCATTCTTCTTTTATGGCAATGGTTGGGGTTGCTGAACAACTTGGAAATTTGCGAAACTATCTTGGCGGTATTATTTCAGCAATAGCAGTGACTGATTACTTAAAAAAATGGATTTACCATTTTCTCGGCAAACCAATGCCGGTCGATTCAAAAACTCTGACGAGTGAAAGCTTTGAAAAGTTTGCACAACATGGTGGATCTGTGGCTTCGAAACCAAATAGACGTCCCGTATATCTATTTCTGATGTTCATGATTGGATTCCCTTGGCTTATGTCGAAACTGATTCAGCGATTGCAAGCCAAGCAACTAGAAGCGGCAGCATCTGCCGCTGCAGATCCTAATCGTCCGTTGATGGCAGGGAATGCTCCCATTCTAGGTCCAGATGGAAGGCCACTACAATTGAATCAAATCAAAGACCTTGAATTTTGTAAAGCATTATATGATTATGTTGCCTCATCACCTGCCGAATTAAGTTTCAAAAAAGGGGATGTGATTGCTATTTTGTCAAAAATCGACCCGGCTACTATGCAACCGCTGCAATGGTGGCGGGGGCGGTTGAGGTCTGGGGAGATTGGCCATTTTCCTGCGAATTATGCTGAATTGCTGGAAAAGAAAGCCGTTCCTGCTTCATCAGTTGGTTCCGGGTCCCCCACAATTGCTGAATCTATTGCTCCTGGCACATTTCCAACAAACGTCTCGTTCAAAAGTCATGAATAATAACAATAAAAAAAAATATTTTTTTTCCAACGAACTTAGTGGTCCAACTCCTGCCCTTCCAACCATCTTTCACAGTCAAGCGCAGCCATGCAGCCAGATCCGGCCGCTGTAATAGCTTGACGGTACGTCTTATCTTGAATGTCTCCAGCAGCGAAAACTCCCTGTACGTTCGTGTAAGAGCTCGGAACTCCATCTTTAGGAAAAGTTTTGATGTATCCAGTATCATCAGTTGCAATTTGGTTCACAAAGACATCAGAGTTTGGCTTGTGGCCGATAGCATAAAATAAGCCGTTTACGTTGAGAGTGGAGAATTCTTTGGTAACAGTATCTTGAATAACCAAATGCTTCAAGAGCCTGTCGCCTTTTGCTTCGACTGGAACCTTATTCCACAAAACTTCCACTTTGGGGTGATTCAGCAAACGGTCAGCCATGACTTTCGATGCACGAAGTTTGTCTCTTCTAACTAACACGTAAACTTTGCTCGCGTATTTGGTCAAAAAGGTGGCTTCCTCACTAGCAGAGTCCCCACCACCAATAACAGCAAGTGGTTTGTTGCGGAAAATGGGAACGGCTCCGTCACAAACAGCACAAGCGCTAATTCCCGCCTGCCAGAAAATGTCTTCACCGGCGATGTTCATTCTTTTTGCAGTGGCGCCTGTAGCGATGATGATTGAGTCTGCGGTAATAACGTCCTGGGGAATAAATTTTTTCGCATTAGCGAGCAAACATCGCAATTAATCGCATCTTTTTTTTTTTTTTTTGGACAGAAGTTGATTTCGAATCTTTGAATGGTTTGAAATCCCTACCGCAGCAGATTCAAAGTCTTGTCTCCACAACTTAAATGGTCTTTGAGACAAATCAACCTTCGAAATGGTTTCCGTGACGATAGTTGTTCCGAACTTAATTGATTGTTTCCTCATTTGATCCATCATCTCCGACCCACCAATTCCTGTCGAAAAACGTCGAAAACGTCAACACGCAAGATATATATCTACAGGGAATAAAAAAAAATTACCGTCAGGGAAACCAGGAAAGTTTTCAACGTCAGTTGTGGTGGTTAGTTGACCGCCAGCGGCAACACCTGAAAGTGCATCAGATTGGACACTGAGAAAAGAGAAATAGCAATACCGGCGGCGAGAAATCCCTCGTACATCACAGGAGAAAGATTGGCACGAGCCAAGTAAATTGCAGCGGTGTGACCGGCTGGTCCACTTCCGACAATGACACTGTAAAGTATTGATATTAGTTCTTGACGAATCAACTTGATATACAAATCAAGTGCGAAAGACACAAAAAGAGCAAAAAAAGAAGAAACAAGAGATAAATAAGTCATAAGAGATTCTAGATTTCTTTTTGCCTGAGAATTTCGCTTGGAGTAGATCCTTACACTTTGTGATGGGGCATATTTTCTGATTTTTAGAACTTTTTCCTTTCCTTTTTCGTTTCGCTATCAAACTCACAATCATGCCAACTGTCAACGTCGATAAGGAAATTCTCTTCAAGGGTCTTGGAAAAGAATTCAGTGCGTATGCAACTTTTTCTTGGCTTTTAACTGGCGTTACTGATTCTTCGCATCTGATCGACTTTCCTGCTTGCGACTTACTCTTGCTGTTGATTAATAACAGCTTTGGAGGAGTTCGAAGAGCTCTGTTTCAATTATGGAATTGAGCTTGAAGAAGAGGTATGCTTTGCGCAACGTCTTCTGTCTCCTTTATTATTCGAATGATTCGATTTTAACAGACTTCTGAACGCGAAATGGCTGCCAAAGAAGTCGGCGCCGACAAAGCGAAGGAGCTTTCGAATCGAGCTATTTATCGTATTGATATTCCTGCAAACAGGTTGTGTGCTTTGTTTTTTTTACTCTTCCCCTAATTGACTCATTCCCAGATATGATTTGCTTTGTGCGGAGGGAATCATTCGTGCTCTCAGCATCTTTCTCGAGAAGCAAAAACCGCCTGTGTACAAAACTGTTGCAGCTCCAAAGGGAAAGGTCCAAAAGTTGTTTGTTAGACCGGAGGTATGAATCAGTTTGATCGATAGCCCAATACAAAGAATTAACATCAAAAACAAAGACTGGATCCATCAGAAAGTTTGTCGTTGCGGCCGTTCTCAGAGATATTCACTTTACTCAAGATTCATACAACTCTTTCATCGATCTCCAAGACAAGCTTCACGCCAACATTTGCAGGTGATAATCAGAACTTTTTATTTTTGAGTTACCTCGTTTGTCTTTGGAATTGATCCTTGCCAATAATGATCAAGACGAAGAACTTTGGTTGCGATTGGAACTCATGATTTGGACACCGTAGAAGGTCCTTTCACCTACGAAGCCTTACCCCCAAAAGAAATCAATTTTATCCCATTGAATCAAACAAAATCAATGAACGGCGAAGAATTAATGACTTTTTACGAGGTAGCGGTTTTTGCTCAAAACATTTACTTTATATTTGTATTTTTGCTGACATCTATTCTTAGGCCGATCGCAAATTGAGCAAATTCTTACCAATTATCAGAGATAGTCCACGGTATCCAGTTATTTACGATTCGAAGCGTAGGGTTTTGTCCTTGCCGCCAATCATCAACAGCGACCATTCAAAAATCAAATTAACAACAAAGAACGTTTTTATTGAATGCACTGCGACTGATCTGACAAAAGCCAAAGTCGTATTGAATACTGTTGTTACTATGTTTTCTGAATATTGCAAGGAGCAGTTTACGTGCGTACTATTTTATTTTTGCACCACATTTTGGATTTAAAAAAAAATTGTTACGCAGCGTTGAAACAGTTGAAGTCGTTTCAGCTGATGGAAAATCGGCGGTGTATCCTGATCTCTCAATGCGCAAGTTTGAAACAACGAAAGACTACATCAATAAGCTAATTGGAACTGACATTCCCCGCGATAAAATGTTGACACTTTTGGGTAAAATGGGTTTGACAGCATCATCAGGAAGTCAAAAAAGTAAGCAGGCTATTTCGGTCCTGGTTCCACCAACGCGAAGTGACATTTTGCATGCTGTTGATATAATGGAGGATGTTGCAATCGCTTATGGATTCAACAACATTGTGAAGACTGTTCCGAAAGCTGCTACCGCTGGAGCAATGTTCCCGATCAACAAATTAAGTGATAAAATTCGTAGAGAACTGGCGTTATCGGGATACACGGAAGTTCTTCCTTTGATTTTGGTATTTTCACGACCTGTTTTTTTGCTTTGTTTTGAAACTTTCTTTTTCTCCCCCAGTGTTCACATGATGAAAACTTTAAATTTCTCAAGAAGGTTGATGACAACCAAACAGCTGTCAAATTGGCAAATCCAGCGACTATTGAGTACCAGGTTGTCAGAACTAGTTTGCTTCCTGGTCTTTTGAAGACTATCAACAGCAACAAAAAACTGCCACTTCCCTTAAAAATTTTTGAAGTGTCCGATATTGTGTTGAAGGATGACTCTGTTGAGCGACGTGCGAAAAATGTAAGACGCATGGCGATTGTGTATGCAAACACAAAAGGTTCAGGGTTTGAAGTAAGTTTATTATTGACACTTTCTTTTTCTATCTCCTTTTTTTTTAAATAAAATAATAATAATTGTTGTTAGCTGATTCATGGTATGCTTGACCGTATTATGCTCATGCTGAACGTCCCAATGGATGTAACTGGATCAGGCAACGGTTATTATATCAAAGAGTCCGACAGTAAGTTTTTTCAACCATTTTTTTTTCTTTTTCCAAAATTCATTATTATTGTTTTTTCTTAATTAGATGTGACCTTCTTCCCTGGCCGTCGCGCAGATGTCTTTTACAACAACAATAAGATTGGGTATTTGGGAATTGTCCACCCAGAAGTGTGCCAAAACTTTGACGTTCCACTGGCTGCAAGTGCGCTTGAAATTGACGTTGAGCAATTTGTTTAATTTTAAAACATTAACATGCCATTCATTTCGGCAGATGATTATTTTGTGTTTCTGTGGTCTGAGAATAAAAATACTGTATTTCTCAAATTCTTTCTTAGTCATCATCCACGGTCCTGAGCAATAAATTCATAGTAGCTGTCAATAATTCGCTGCAAATCCCTGTTTGATGCTACAAGTGAAAGAAAATGTGAACAAAATATTCAAAAACAAAAAATAAGAAAACTTACCCAAAATGGGTAGAATTTCTTTAAGTAAACTTCTTTTCGACAACCCCATAATTTCACCTCCATTGCTTAAAGACAAGCCCCCCAATAAATCATCACACAGCTCCTTCACTTTTGCCACAATCCCTTCATCCGACAGCTTGCGTGCATACAGCAAAAGCCACCTACGGTATTCTGTCGGTGACTCAAGCACAGTTGCACAAGCCATTCCAAGCTCTGCCCTGTCCAGCAACACCGGCCCCGCGTTTTTCAACAAGCCAAGATCACCGTTACTACTGTCCCCGCTTCCATTTCGCCCACCCAGCGACGCTGTCGGCACTCTGAAGCCATTTCGGTTTTCCATAAACCCATCCACTCCACCTATACCCATGACGCCGCCATTCCCGACATTTTGTCGATTCTGCCCAGTATCACTACTTTCAAAACCGCGTATATTCATCCAGGTGCGCATTGCATAACTGTACACAAACGTGTCGCCGCTTGAAAGCGTGATGATAGGCTTTCCATCGTCAGATCGGATGGTTGCGTTGGCAAGTTTGAGCGCGTTGCCGCCACCGGATGATGCTGTAGTTATGAGCGGAGTTACAAGCTCATTTGAAAGTAGACAAAGCCCTTTTGATAGATCCCTGCCATGATGAAGAATAAATGAGCAATAATAAAATTTTCGTTTAATGGTCGAGGGGGGCAAAAAAAAATATCGAAAAACAGGGAATGATGTGCACCATATATATATTGAACATGTTGTCAAAATTGCCATTAAATACGATCCATTTGCTGTGATATAAGAGCTCGGCGCAGGAAGTACCATGGCCGGCAAAATTCTAATAGGGAAAGAATTTCAAAAAAAACAAAAAAAGAAACAAAAAAAACAGGGTAACAAAACGAAGAACAAAACGTTCACTGAGAGATTCAAATACCTTCGCCCAGCTGGACTAAACACATTTAAACTAGCATCAAGGCACGCAGCAGCCCAGAAAGTTTTGGTCCCTGTAATTAACAACACCGGAGAGAGTAATGTCAGACCAAATTGTAACTCGCCGTTTCGCGATCCAGTGATATTTGAAACAGAATTTTTGGATGCTAGTAGGAGAACAATCAGTCTGTAAAGCGGAATTACAAAAACATATACCCACACACACACACACACACAAATACCAGAATCTTCCGAGTTTATGCATTCAAGATTCAGTAATGATTCTGTTGACACGCCGGTAGAAACGGCCGTCAGTAATTTCAGCCTTACTGCAGCAACAGCCAGGAGACGAGAAGGCGGCAGTGTTGACGAATACGTTGGAAGAATATATGATGCTTGTTGTTGTTGTTTCTTAAAAGAAAAAGTAAGTATATATACATGTTTTTTTGTTTGTTTGTTTTTTTCATAAAAATTTGCCTTACAGTTGAAGTGCTTTCGTTCTCATTGTCAGCTATTTTTCGTTTAACTGCCGATCCAACAGGAATGCCGATGCCATTATTTAAAGCAGGAGCAGTTTGAGTGAAAGGACCTATATGGACAGTCTGAGAGAGAAAAAAAAAAAAATAATAGTAATAATATTACCAAGTTGTCGATAAAACAACAGGGAAGCAAAAAATTAAATTAAATTAAATTGACATACTGCTTGCCTTGGAAGCGCATTAGCACTTCGAATTAATACGGGAGTAATTCTCTTCTTTCCAGTTGCAGTTCGTGATACCGTTTGTTTCCCGAGTGGCGGTGATGTATTTACTAGTTGAACAGATTGCTGCTGATTTTGGCTCTGCAAGCCGCCATTTCCATTTGCTATTGATTTGGCTTTCGCGGAAGGAGTAATTACATTTGAATTATATTCTATCATGTTGAATTGGTCTTCAAGGTCAAGTTGTGTTGTACTTTCGGGAATCGCTTGCTTGACTTTTTGATAGCCATATTTCATTAGGGTTGATTCCTTATGAGAAAGGAACAAAAACCGGGGGAGCAGCGGGAAAAAAAAGTTTTGATTCAGTTGAAAACAAAAACTCAAATTTTATAACTCACTGTCGCTTCGGGTGATACAGGAATTCCAAACTCGTTCTTGCTAAAGGTCAATGCAACGACGGAGCCATCATACGAGCACGCATACAGTGTAAACCCATCACTTGACCTGAATATTTGCAAAAATTAATGGAAAAATCCTCGTTCTTATAAGAAAAAAAAAAAAAAAACATTCCAACCAAGACAAATCCAAAACGGTATGGTTAAACACATCCAAAACACTTGCTGCAGCAAACGGACGGGCCGTCCACCAGATTGAAATTCCACAGTCTTGACCTGCAATTGCGCAGACTGAAGAAATAACTTTTTTCGTTGCGACACGTTCGCCCTCTTGTGTATTTTCGGCAGCATCCGGATCGGGAATTTCAATTTCAAACGTTAGCGGATTGAAGCACTTTATTTGATATATATATTTACAATTAGTTTAGATTATTTTGTTGAATTTGGACAAAAATATATTTATATTTGTATATTTCGTAAAAGGTCTATTTTGATATTGTTTTAGATCATATCATTTGCACTCTTCTTTTGACTTTTCTTTTCGCTCCAGGTGCATTACTTTCGCTCAATGAAGAAATACCACGACTTCAATAGGCAACTGATGACCAATGAGTGAAACATCGCAAGACCAGTTGTCATCGCGATTAATAACAGGCGCGATTGGCATATTGGCGTTCTCGCCATTGGCAGCGACAATGCATGAACCGTCGGGTGACCAACTGAGTCTGCGGAAGAAGGTGGATGATGACGATTGTGCGAATGGGGCAGATATTTCGTGCTCGACAACTGAAATGGATGACAAAAAAGCAAATAAAAAGAAAAAAGAAAAAGAATTCTTATTAGGCTTGATTGGTTATTGTAAGGTGCGGATTATGATTTGTTGAAAAGATTTTTGCAGCAAGTAGTTTGATATACCCCAGTCTGATGTTCGCCAAACGCGGAGAGTTTTATCATCGCTTTGAGTGGCAAGAAATGAACCGACGGGATCCCAGGCGAGGCCTTTGACGAAACCATTGTGGGCGTTCTTGATGTGTTTGAGTTTGTCAAAGGAGCCAGACGACGCGTCCCAAATTAGAACGGAAGAGTCAAGGGAGCACGACGCGAGATAGGCGCCGTTTGGCGACCAGGCTAGGTCTGATACGTCTGTTTGTTATTGTTGAATAAAATTATTTAGCAGTTCGCTTTTTTTGAATCGGACGGATCACGTGACCGCAAGATGACTGACTCACTCACCGGACTCGTGGCCAAAGAGAACACGGAGGGCACGCCAGGTTTCGCAGGCGGGGGTGGACGTGGACGAGGACAACGCCATGTTGTCTTGGTGCCATACAATGACGCGCGTGTCGTCTGCACCGCTTGCGAGCCACCGGCCCGTCGGACTCCACCGTAAACACAGCACAGCCCCCGAGTGCAACGACAACGTTGAAACAAGTCGGTCACCTCTACCACCACCCAAACCAAGGGAACCATTCCCGTTATTCCCACTGGAACCTAAACCACCCAGCCCTGAACCTGAGCCACCTCCATCGCCTTCACTGTCACAGTCTCCCGCTTCATCGAGTATGCTGCGCGTGTTCCACAGCATTATCTTGCCTTCCTGTCCGCCCGTTGCCAACCGGCATCCCAAATCCGTTTTTGCTCTGGCATTCGTTGGCGTATGTGTTGGCGTCTGGGTAGACTGCAGCTGTGACTGGACGGCAATCGCGTAGATGGGCAAATGGCGTCCCTTCTCTCCCGTATGCTTGACCCACGGTGCCGACAGAATGAACATGTTTTCCACACCCTTCAAAAAACAAAAAAAAACAATTCAATGCAAGGTCAAAAAATAAACACGGCCGCCGCCAGCAGCGACAAAGAACAACAATTGTACGCCCTGCACATGCGGCTTCTTGCAGCGCAGGAAGAAGCGGCTCTACTGCCATTTTCTGCCGTCGAGGCCGATAACATCCTCGCCAAACACTTGCGATTACTGCATGACTATAACCATGCACGTGACAATGCACAGTCTTTGTTTGGATTGATTGCAGGAAAAACAGGCGAGCCAGTTTCCGCTGTATATGAGCGTATGGGGATGCTTCCAGATGAATAAAACTGATAGAAATTGGAGATACCGAGATGACCGCAAAAATAAAAATGCGGTGCGGTGCAAGCAACTAACAACAAATCAAGACAACCAACAATCAATCAAAACCTTCCAAAATTCTAATACACATAAAACCACATAATACAATCAAAAAATAAAAATAAAAAATTTTGCCACTGACCAACTGTCTTCATCATACCATCATTATTACCAAAATAATGCAACTCCCATGAAACGTAAGGAGGAAGTGAATCATTTTAATTCAATTTGAAAAACAATAAAAAATAGAAACAAAAAAAAAACAAGAAAAATCTTAATATCTTTTGAATCACTCATGATTTTTCCAAAATGCACAAAATTATTTGCCAAATTAGGTTTATCAAGTGTAAGAATATTTGCTGTTTCAAATTTATTCTTATTTTAATTTGTCTTTATTTTTGTGTGTAGTAGTCTCAGCTATTATTTTCTTCATGCCAAAACTTTGTGAAAAGTGGTGTTACATCTATACATGGAATAATTTACCTGTTAAACCAAAAAAATGGAATATCACACTTTAAAGTATTATTAATTCAAACTGAAGGAATGGATTGAACAAGTTGTCCGTACTCTTTTAAGTTCCAAGAATTTATCAAACCAGTCAAAAGAAACAAATTTAGAGGATTATTGAAGTTAAAATTATTTATTTGGTTCATAAACTCACAAACATACAAAATACACCAAAGAAATAAAATGGAGGATTTTGCAACTCTACAATTACTTGCGACCATAGCCATATCCATAGCTGTTATCATCACCATAGTAATTGTTGTAATCATTGTAGCCATATCCATAGTCATCGCCATATGGTGCATCTCTCTTCTTTCTGTCATATCCATATGAGTCATAGTCATCATCATATGAGTCATAGTCACTGTATCCATAGTAGTCATTGTAGTATCCGCCATATGGTGCTTTTCCAAGACCAGGACGAGAGTAGATAAGTGGGTTTCGATTTCTTTTTAGGGCCCAAACATTTGGCCCAGCAGCATGAGACTTTGAAAAACTTGGAGAATTTGGTGGACTTGGTTTATCAGTGAAGTCTTTCAAGATGGCAGCAGCAGGCTTGGAGTCCAGGCTTGTTGTGGCCCCATTGACATCAGTAATATCTGGCAGAGCTGAAGCACATGCTGCAATGGAACCAAGAGCAAAGAGGAGAAGTTTCATTGTTGATTTAATTTTTTTTGGTGTTGATATTTAGTTTTTCAGACATGTTTGGCAGTTTATATGCCATTTTTTTGTTCTCAAAAGGGTTTTGGAAAATTTATTGAGTGATGGGAATAAAATCTTGTGGATTTGAAATGTTACTGTTGAAACAAATAAAATAAAAATTGGAAAAAAAATAATATGATGGATAGTGTGGGGCTTGGAGTTTCAAAAGAAATCATATTACCATCAAGCTCTTAGGTTACAAACTCTTGCTAGCCTCAACTTCAAAAAAAAAAAAAAAAAATTATTAGAAAAAAAAAAAAATATTAAAATTTAAGGGATTTTATTAAATAATAAA
>JADGJH010000232.1:2929-24094 GCA_027596945.1 Physocladia obscura
TTTTTTTTTTTTTTTTCAGGTTTGTTGACAATACTTACTTGACCGTTTTCCAGGCATTCTTTATCCCAGTAAACACGAATATTTCTGAAATTACCGTGCTCGTCACAAATGCGCTGCGTTTGTAAGCGAAAATACAGTTCCATTGCTATCTTTGCATCTGTTGCGACACGGTAAGATATGAAAAAATCGTATGTCTGTTGAGACAGCATCCAGCCACTGCACGCATGAAGATAAGCAGACGGATCATCTAATACAGTTTCTTGAGGAGATTGAATACCAAAAGTATTACTTGAGTATGTATTTTGTAATCTGGTGACTAAATCCGAAATTGCAAGTGGAAAATAAGAAGTAGACAAACTCGATTTTGATGTGGGCAAAAGAACCGAAGAATCCAAATTCATTTCTTTGATACTATTAAGAAGTCTCACGTTCTCCTCTTTTTTCTCTGCAAGTTCAGATCGGAGCTTATAGATTTGCTCTTTTGCTTTAGCGATGGAATAAATCTCTTCAGGATGCAATGAAGGGTTGTCTTTGGTTTCGTGCTTTAAAAGAAGTGAAGCAGCGGATAGGACTGCTGTATAGTGAGGCATCGCTTTATACGCGCTATATGCTGTTTGATCTTCAACAGTATTCGAATCGGGGACAGTTAGCGCGTCAAAATGTTCAGCATTATAACGCAGCTTAGAAAAAAATGCAGACAGCGATTTATCGGCTTCAGTCTTGCCCAAATGTTTACTTCTGGCAAAAGCATCGGCAAGGAGCTTGAGATCCGTTTGTAATTGATCCTTTCCAATGATAAAAGTTAATTTCGCAATGATCAATAGATGTACTCAGATACCAATTCATTGGCTATTTTATCCGGCTTAAGCTTGTGAATTTCTGATTTGTCCTCCAGTTTTTTCAAGTTGTTCTCAGTATCAGCCGTCGTTTTGGATGCGCCATTATTATCAACGATAGTTTGAACAGGACTGAACAAGGCATTCACGTGTTCGAACGATGAACCGACCCAACGCGCCTGGTTGTTAGGATTGTTTTGCGGAGTCATCTATTCTGATCAAATTTCAATCCTTCGGCTTGTGAAATGAATCCCCTTAAAAAAAAATTGTGTTCAAATCCACAGAAGGACAGTGTTACCTGCGATTAAACCTGACCGCCGTAATTTCCGTATACTCTGCGAAATAATCATTTTCTTTTTTGGAAAGGAATGGAATTTCGATTTGCGAATTTACATTGCCACATGATGAATATATTCAAAATGTTTCGAAATTCACCCAAAAAAACTGCGAGAAATGATTCATATGCTTGAAAACTCCAATTTTCAAGATTTCAAGATTTTGCCAAACTTCTTGCAGGCAGAAGTTTCCCCAAATACTGTGAACACATTTTTGAACACTCAGTGGCAAAATGAAATTTCCAGATAAATAACTCAAGAAAATCAAAAATAAAATAAACACAAGTTTTCGGCTTTTTTTCGTGCATTTTTTGAAGTTTGAATCGTATTTCTAGGAACAGTTATTGATTGCATTCAAAAAAAATCAAAAACATATAAAGATGGGAAAATTTCTCCACCGTTGCACGAATGCAAATGCATCTGTGGGGTGAAATGTGCGGGGATCAGACCACCTTTTGCAAAGATGCGGGCTTTTGTGTCAATTTAAATAAACCCATTTTATTGGACCTTCTTGCAGCTCACAAACGAGCCTTCTGCATAGAAGTACATGACATAATTTAAACTTAGATCCTGTAACACCACCGTTTACGTGTCATCGCCGCCCCCTCAAGTCAATAATCGGAGCTAATCGGTGGCTTAAAAATTTTGTCGCCACCCAAAACTGAAACTGAAAAATGTAAAACTTCTAGCGCAAGTTGTTGATGAGATACGCTGGTAATTGTAGAAATAGTTAATTTTCTAAGTAAAATTATCAATTTAGCATCTTAAAGTGCGCACTTTTACTAATTTGGCTGTTCAAGAGTGAGCCTACTGTTATCACAGATCCTTTGCGAATCATCTTCACGAGGTGGTGCATATTTTGTTCATTCCTGCTTTCGCTATTCGTCGCTGCGAAGGAACTCACCTGATACTCGCTTTATTCACTGCAAAAAAGTCGAATTTGTTCGCAGATTTGCGGTAATTGCTCCAACAACAAAATTTATGTATCATCAAAGCGTTATGAGCTCTGACAACTAAATTTACTTTCGTGGGCTGAAATATCGTAATATCATCTGTATTTATATGAGTGCCACCCAAATCATCATATTCAGAGAGAAAATTTCCTAGAATTTTCTATGAAACTTGGAATTGTTTCTGTAAAATATTTCACCAAAAATGATATTGGCTATTGTTGTTGCCTTGATTCTCCGCCTCGTTAATGCGGTATACATTGCCAATGTGCCAATTTTTTATTTTTTTTATTTGAGAGTTGGCATCGCCAATAATTAAAAACTCGCTGATGAGTACGGAATCGTTATAAGAACATCTCATCAAGAGTCAATGATGCACGCCACAGAAGATTGGAATGCTTTAGAGAATTGGAATACTTTTGGTAACGCTGATCGGAATTTTACCTGCAATTCTGCAGTTTTACTCGATTTTTGGGAGACGAAAATCCAGAGGGCCGCTTTGTATGAGTGGTATGTTATTGTGGGAATCTGATGGAACGGATATTTGCAATAAAAAAAAAATGTTCAACTATTTTTCTTTCTTTTTTGATAAATAGTTCTACTATGTTTGGATTTTATTGGAGATCCTCGTTTTTATAAATGGATCAATATAAATCACATTCCTAAAATCTGTGAACAGCTTCCAATTCCATCTAATTTTCAACTTGCCAGATAAAATATTCGTGGTCAAAGTTTGAAATTAAAAGGCAGATATAGCAAACTGGAACCAGAATAATCTGAAAATGTACTTAAAAAATTGATCGGAAGTGAATTTGAAAATGTCGATCACTCAATAGTTGCATGGCTTGTCAATTCGTACACGAAATGCAACAGCCGCCGCAAATTAGAATTGCTTGATGTGGATGCGTATTTTTAATCTAGGAACCAAAGTAATTTCATTTGTTGCATTTTCTGCAGACAGTTGGGTTACAATTTCTCACTCTGAAGGAATTTTAAGCGCTAGTGATGAAAAGGAAATTTTTGTTCCAATTGATTGGGTTCCAGTTCCACAAAATGCAACATCATTCCCTCGATTTTATTTTTTAGTTTGGTACAAAAAACAACAAATGTTACCATTGATATCTCAATAAAAATAAAACCCTCTGTTAGTGCATTTAAAGGGTAGGTTGAAGAAGATGATATGTGATTTGATATTTCTCCTGTTATAAACTTCATTCAGTTTATTGCTCAAGTACTGACTTTTTTTATTTGCCACAGTCCATTGAAGCTAAGCATTGGACCTGAAACATTGGTGTTAGTTCTGTTAAGTGAAAATCTTTACCAAACTATGGTCTAACGTTAGGAGCAATGACACCATTTCCGGATACAGCAAAATCTTTAGTAAATCAAACAACCTGTCTTGTTTTGGAATACGAAATTTTTCTTTTCGCAATACCAACCAATAGTTTGCTCAGTATCACAACATACTTGGCATCAGCCTTGAATCATGAAGTATCCTCACCCTCTATTTTTCAACCAATTCCCACTGCTGCGGCTGGAAAATTTCCAGCAATGTCGAATGATATAGTGGCAAGTAATATTGTGAGAATTATTTCCACACAATATTATATGTGCTTCACAATAGAACTCACACAATCAAGTTCTGGATGCATGAACCAAATATTGTGAGTAAAATCAAATATCCCTTGATCATCAAAAGTATTGATGACTGTGCAAACTTCATGACAGATTGTTTATTGAGTCCTACAAAGAATGATACAAGTATTACCGGTCGCCTCAATTTGATCAACGAAACTGGCCGCTTTACCAAGAAGAACGCGTTTGCCACTAATGATGCACGTGACTTTGTCAGAACAAAAACTGATCAAATTTTTTATCGTGTATTGGGTGCAAAATGAGTTGGTGACACCAGAAAAGAAGAAAAAAATAAAAAACATAAAAAATCTCTCTTCTAAAATAAACCATTATTATTTAGCTGCTATAAAAAGTACGAGCTATAAAAGTGTAGTCATTATCCTCATTTTTCAATACGTATTTTGGATGGAAAATAACAGTATGCAGCATTGGAAGAAAAAATAAGTGATATTATGTATTCAAAACAATTTTAACGAGGTCGAAATAAAGGATAACTGCACATCGACTCAAAGTGAACTACTGGCTTGCTAATTTCTAGAATTATTATCAAAATTTACAGCGGACTAGGAAAGAAATCACGTTTTGGGTTGGAGGGTTCGTAGGCTTGCAAAAATTTTGGAAAAGACAAAAAGAACAAGTTCAAAAATTGAACCTTGGGTCCTTTTTAAGCGCTTTCTTTTTTAAAATCGTCCTTTTCTTTAGATTATTTTATTAAGTTATCTTCCGTTTATTCTTTTGATATTTTTTTAAGGATCATTCGTTTTTAATCAAAAAAAATAGTAATAGTGATAAGAACAAAAAATTGGCCTAAAGATACAGCAAGTATTCCGGCAAATGGTTAAAAACAGTGTTTTATTCATACAATCGAAAGGCGTTTTGCCGACAAGTCTTGAACTTGAAATTGTAAAGTTTCCAAGATTTTTCTGAACCCTATTAATTACCATGGAATGAAATCCAAATTATTATTTTCCAAATATATTTTAAAAACCTGTTTTGGTCAAGGAAACATTTCTATACATTCGGCAAAGCACACAGTAATAGCTTTCTGGGCAGCATTTCTCAATCCCAAACTATACAACAAATACTCAGAAGTTAACATACATTCTGGAATATGCTTTTTTTTGAAGAACAAAGCTCTATAATTGGCCATTAGGATTATTGTGCAAATTTACGTATTGACCCATGAAAACAAAATTGCGTCATAATCCTTGAATGTTCAGGGCCCAAAAAAATTTCAAACCCTACTGTAACATTTCCATCAGTTTGCGGTCAAAGTTCGTAGCATCTTCAGGATAAAAATTGCAGAAGATAAGAGAAAGTTTCGGCACATAGCAAGCTGATGCAAATGAATACTTTATTGAAACATTTTTGCGAATCAAAAACGGCGTGCAAACAATCATCGGACTGATATCTTGGCGATTTTGAATTTTAATTTGTTCTGAATGAGAAGTGTCAACCTGAGTTCGACATCACGTTCCTCGTCAGTGCCAGACGACATCGAATCTCTTGATGCATATGGCACACAAGGAACGTTGACATTGTCTGACGAGGACATGTCGAACTATCCGCGCACCAACACCTTTCAAAATGACAAGTCGCCCAGCCAATCTTCGCGATACAATACAGACGATCTTATCCAAAGCCAGAACTCGTACTTACAAGCATCGAGTTTTACAACTTTAACAATAGGTGACTATGAATTCACGCCTGCGACAAAGGCAGTCAAAGCTACTGCCAGAAAACAAATCAACCCAGTCAAGTCGACTCATAAGCCTACGGTGCTTTCGTCGATATTTCACATCTGGAGTCCATTTTGGTTTTTTGGAACAATTGTCCTGACCGGTACTATTGTGGCCACTGTCTATACTTCAGAAACTTTGATTACGGTAATTCTCTCGACACTGGTCTTTCTTGCAATTCCAGAGCTATTGGTTTTCATAATTGCTTTTGGCTCGAATTTTATAAATGTTATCAAGAACCCAGAACACTCAACTTCACGTATTCTGGCTGTGTTTATGCTTTTACTTACAACTTCAATTCGTTGTTGCTTTGTATGCTTTCTCTTTCTCGCACCTGCGTTTGGTAATAGACTCACCGGCAACCAACAAATTATTGTTAATGGCTTGCAGCATATTTTCATGTATGTTGTTAGTGGGTGGTGGATTGTAACGATCTGTATTCCTCCTGTTATGGCGACAGTTTATTCTTTCAAATACGGCAGTGGCAATCGCCGCTTGACGTTGAACAATGGCACAACTTTTTCGGATTCTAATCTGCCCAGATTTATTCTCATTCTGCCGGTATTCAATGAAGAATTGTCTCTCCTAATTGCGGGGATCGATTCAATTCTTGACTCTGACTATAATCCATCAAAGATTGTACTCCATGTTGCTTTTGACTCTTATGAAATCAGCGCGTTGTATTTGGGTCTTTTGAAGTATTTTTGTATGGATCTTTTTATTAAAGTTTTTTACACTATCGATCATTGATAAACGCACAAATTAAAAAACAGCAACAATAGCGGCAACTGGTCCGGAAGAAATCGTTGAGACTGAACAAACTATACAATTTATAGCTAAAAGTGCTACTATTTATCTACATCGTTGGCATCATGGCGGAAAGCGTACCGCGCAGGCTTCGACGTGGAAGTTTATTCAGGAGAAAACAACAGTAAATCCTGATGATGTCATTATTTTGACTGACTCAGACAATTACAGTTAGTCAACAATTGTTTTATTAAGACTATTCATTGTTTGCTCTTTTCTTATATATTTTATTAGCATACTCAAATGCTCTGAACAATCTTGCTGTCTTGTTTCATGAAAATCCACAAAAACTCGCTTATGCTGGTTATATGAGTTGCATGAGCACGCCCCCAAAATGGTATAAACTTAACATGATCCGCATTCTTCAAGATACGGAGTATGTCTGCAGCGAAAATAACCGAGTTTTTGAGCTTGCTCTTGGTAGCGTCAACTGTCTACCGGGAGCATTTACTGCCATTCGTTACACTGCTTTGCAGACTATTGCGCCACTTTACTTTGAAGTTGACTTGCCAGATTCCACAATCACCCAATATCATCAATACAAGCTTGGCGAAGATCGATACTTAACACATTTGGTCCACGTCAATTTCAAGCCATTCACTATAGGATTTTGCCCAGCTGTTCGCTGCGAAACTGATCCTCCGGACACAATTATGAAGTTTATCAAGCAACGACGTAGATGGATGCTTGGCGCCGTTGCCAATGAAGCATATATGCTCGCAACACCTTCTCTGTGGTTGAAATTTCCACTACTTTTGTTTTTTAAGACATTGCAAATGTCATGGCGCGCGACAAGCTTTTCGCAGTTTGTTGTATTCGCGAATGCCCTTTGGCTACTGATTCAACATCCGTCCAACATGAAAATCTATTTGATTTCAGTTCTCGTACCATTTGGACTGGCGTGGATTTCTTCTACATACTTGGGTTTGATTGTCAGTAAACCAAAGACTGGCTTAATGTGGCCGATTTTGATTGCATTTCAGACATGTATTCAAGTATTTATTGACTGGTATTCAATCAAAACCTGGAATTGGAAAACTTGGGGAGGTCCCAGATCTGCTATTTCGACGGTATAGTCGTGGATTTCTATTATTTTTTTTTTGTCGGCAAATATAGAGTTGCTTTTTTTTTTTTGGTTTCTTTCCCTCGTCCTCAATTTTTAAAAAAGTTTTCTATGACATAAAACTGGCTAGTCGCAATCTTCAATAAAAACACACTAAACTCTCTCTTTCTTTGTCATCGCCTTTACAGCAACCCGGTTCAAATCTTCAACTAATTATCCGCAATCCAACCTTTCAGGTTCCCAGCACCTAATAACAGCCGGGCTCACCTTTGTTTTCAAATTTAACGACTCCTGGATTGTTAAGAATTTGAGTATTGGGATCGATTAGCAGAATTTCAAGGAGGAGGACAAGTTTTGTTTCCGATTTATCAGATTGCATGGCCTTCCTTTCAATCATTTTATCTGCCTTTTATGCAGATCCTGCACAATATGTTCATGAGTTTAACCTTTGCCTTTTTGAATATAATCTGATTCCCAATAGCGTACAAATATTTTGAAACAATAACCGTGATTTTTTTTCCTGATTGGCATCATTTAACCAAATACTTTTGTGGTGCTGTTTTTTTGCCAATTTGAATGAATAGGTCCAAATTATTGATTGTGAAGCTGTCTAGCTTTTTGTCCCCTCCATACAGACTGAGAAATAATCTTGATCTCTCATGCAACAAGGGGCTGGTGGATAAGAGCATGCACTTTCCAGTGGAAGTCTGCCAATAACCGCAAATCTACAGTTGAATTTGCATTGCACTGTGCTTAGACTTTCTAAACAGAAATAACATCACTGCTGGAACACAACGTTTTCAGTTCAAGGGATGGGTGTAGTTGTTGGTTTTGAACATGCAGCAGATGTTGAAGGGAGTTTTGCACCATTGCATTCAATGGCATTTACAAAGTCTTCCAGTTTTGTTTCACAGTTTATAAACTGTTTCTTGTCTCATGATTTATCATGGTGACATTTCTGTCATTTTTTTTATTCAGGGAAATTCTACTTTTGAAGTCCAGTTTGATGGAAAACACAATAATTACACTATTTGAAAAAAAGTCTTGATATGGATAAATTGCTAGAAACAAAAAAGGTAACAGAAGCTTTACACTCATATTTGTATGTGTCACGGAAATTTTTGATTGCAAATTTGCGCTCTAGAGGAATAAACGAATAAACCAAAGGACATCCTGGCAGTATTGGTTAAACTAGCTGATTGGCCCCAGAATTTCCAGCATATTGGTGATTCAAGTTGCAGTCGAGTGGTTTTATTACTTACATTGAATGGAATTTTAAATGGTATGAAATTTTCTCATTTTGATTCGTTAAGAAATATTTTTTTTAAAATAAATTTTACAGTATTTATGGAAATGAAACTGGAAATGAAGAATCGATAAAATAGACAAATGCAAAATTTGTTTTGGGGAGGCATTTGTAAATATGTTTAATAATACTGATTATCAATTTCAAATTTCAAACCCATAAGGAATAATCAGGCTCCTTTAACTCATATTTTGTATTTAGACTACCCAATGTACAGTTTTAGCTTAATTTCTGGATTGATTATAGCATCAATTACACTCAGTGATTTATGAATATCAGTATTGAATTGCTGCAATTTTCGCCTCTGGCTACTTTTGAAGCAATTTAACTGAACTAACAGGTAACAATTTTTTATTATAAAACATTCGGTTATCCTGATTGTTTTGCGTCCGCAAATAATTTGTCCAGTTTGGCTTACTCATGTGTCAAATAGGTGAAACCAAAACCAATACGTGATATATTATGTCGTCGGATTCGGGCACATCAAAGAAAGATACTTTGGCTGTTGAGTTCATAACCTGCGAAAAACAGAAATTAAGGATGCATATGAGTTCGTAGACAACGGCGCGCACCTTGAATACAAATCCATAAATGGGCAAACACGCGCCCGCAACGGATCGAAACTCCGAATATTGATCCAGTTCCTTTTCTGCGTTTTCTCCAAAAGCTTCGAAATTGAGGACTGCTCTCGATCGCCTGATTTGTGTCAGGGTGAGACCGCCAGCGTGAGTCTTGCCCGTGATTCGGATGAGCGTGAGTTTGTCGGCCGAAACGTGGTCCAGCTCGGGGCTCTTGGCAGCGCGAATTGCTTCCTTGAGTTCGCCAACTGTAAGCGACTCGTCGAATTCGACGCCGAATCCGGTGAAGCTTGCATCATTCGACAAAACGCAATTCGTTTTCTTAGTCATTTTGCTGCTGTTTTTTGTCAATACACTGTTCCAATTATTTTTTGAACGATTTGTCATCGATCACGCAATCAAACATCCAATTTCACTGTGGGGTATTTATTAATACATTGCATGAAATATAAGCATAAGAATTATCTGCTCTGATTTCAGATTATCGCGTATATTAACGCTTTCATCATACATTTCCATTCGGCTGCTGCCAGACACGTTTAGCATCCACAAACTGCGAATTTCCCTGAAAATATTGAAAATCGTCTGTAAATGTCCAGCGCGATTAACTGCATTTGGTTTGGCAATGACATTGTATTTGTCATTTATTGCTGAAACCGAATCACCATTAACATGCAAATTCAATGCAAATAATAAATTTCCTTTCCATACCCATTTCTTAGCCATTGTAATTTAAAAATATTAGCAAAGTTACTTTGAGGAAATAATACCGCTGTTGAGCCAAACAGCGTAAAATGTGAATTTTTGTTTCCATGACATAACATTTGTCATTGCAGAAAGCACCAATAATTTTTACATAAATTCAACAATGATCCGCGAGCATATATACCAATAAATAACTCACCTGTTTATAGCGTCGTTCCAATTATTTTACCTTTTGTGGCGCTTAATGGCTTGATTTCATCGGTCACTTTACCGATCTTATCATTCTTAAACTTTTGAAAATTCACAAATAAGCGTATTAATGGGTTCGAATATCCGATTATTCCTTCTTTATACTCAAAATTTCAAATTTTTGTGTATTTATTGGAGGTTTAATTGAAGCCAACTTCGCTGGCCATGCCGAATCTGAAATTTTCGTGGAAAATTTTCAGCAGTGCCACTGTTATCAATTTTTCAATGCAAATTCCTTGACATAAACTCTTCGAAACTCAAACTCAAATAGTTTGCAAAAATTAATTTAAATTTCTGCGCAAGAAAACCGGAAGAAAGCGGTGCATATTTTCAAAAATTTGCTATGAAAATTCGGCAAGCCTGGATAAGATACACCATTCTCCTATCAATTTTCCTTGATTTTCAAAATGGTCATGTGTGACCGAATGTTGGCAATAAATTTTCTGGATAAGATACTGAATCAAAATTTACTATAATATTCAGCTTGAGTCTACCATTCAATTACACTTCTGACAAAAAATGAAAACGATAGTTTTTCTCTTGGCTGCATCAATTCTGGTAACTGGTCGAAACCATGTCGGTCCTCGTGATATTGAAGGTCGAAGTGCAAAAAAGTGTTCTCCGAGAACTGCAACACCAAGCGCAACTTATGGTTCGGGTACTACTTCGGGATGCTCTTCTGGTTCTGTATGTGCTTCTCCCACAGACATCAGTGTCACGGCGCCGCGAGAAAATATATGGAGTGAGTCACTTTAATTTCGACTCATAAATTTTTATTTTTTTATTTTTGACTCCTTTGGCAGGGGAACTGACAATCACCGAATCTGATGAAATCATCCACTTTCTTTACTCTGATGCCGTTGGATTTAACCTCACGCCGACTGTCAATGCCTCATTAAGCGATAACTATATTCACTCTATCGAGCTGATCCGTCCAACGAAAGTTGAAGCATTGGCGTACATGGCGGACGCGTCTGCTCCCATTCCAACACAATATGCAAAAGTTGTCGTCAATCATTTCTCGTGGGACGATCCTGTTTACAAATTTTATAAAGTTGGTCCAATCCCTGTTTCTAATGCCACTAGCATCGAGCCTTTGTCCGGATTTTACAAAGCCGATCCAACTCGCAGCGCAAATTGCGGAAGTTTAGATACCCCGTTGTCCAATTCTGAAGATTTTGCAATCGCCGCATTGATGACTAGTATAACAGACATTACTCTTGACCTGACGGGATACGTCTACTATAACCAAGACGCAGATAACAACACAATGATTTATGAAGCGGTTGCTCCCCAAGGATTTGATGGAACTTCGCGTTTTGCGTGGGTCTTTTTTGGAGTAAACTCTGCCGCCAATGAAATTACTCCAGTTGGAATTCAAATTGCATGCGACTTTACGGGCGTTGATGAATCACAATTTTCTTGTGACAAAGGTGTCTGGTATAATGGTCAGACTTGGGAAAATGTAACGGCTTTCCGTGCCGACTATGAAGCAAATAAGATTACACGCGGATTGAAAGTTGACCCAGATATTGCTTGGTCTTCAACCACCCCAATCAATGGATCCACCACTCCGGAAATGGATCGCAAGAAAGCTCCTATATTTGTCACTCCAGAAGGCAAGCGATACAAAGTTGACAAGGATCAACAGTACGTTGAGTGGATGGATTACACGTTCTATATTGCCAACGATGGTCCTCGTGGAATCTCCCTGTTCAATGTCGAGTACTTGGGAGAGAGAATTATTTACGAAATCGGTCTTCAAGAAGCCATTGCGCATTATGCTGGAAACAACCCGTCTCAGCTATCCACAGTTTATGTTGATTCATCTTACGGATTTGGACGTCTCCAATATCAGCTTGTCGAAGGATATGACACACCATACGGAGCAACTTTTCTTGATTCTTGGACTCACTTTGAAGGAGAAACAATTATTCATAACAGCTCAATTGCGATTTTCGAAATTGATGTTGGCAGACCAATTCAAAGACATCTTGATGGCTGGTTCTACGACTCAAATGTTTGTCTTTTTTTACTTATTGTTTAGTTCAACTTTTAATTTATTATCTCTTGTATAGTCTGTCGAAGTCACGAAAGATATCAAGCTTATTTTGAGAACAATTTCAACAATCGGTGAGATCATTTTATGGTGTTACCTTACCGTTCCAAAAGGTTAAAATTTCAACAGGAAACTACGACTACATTCTGGACTATATCTTCTCGTTCGAGGGTACCATCGAATATAAGGGTAAGTTTTCAAAAATTTTCTTGGAAATTTTTGACTAAAAAATCTTTGCAGTCTCAGCATCTGGTTACCTTCAGGCAACTTACTACACCGAACTGGAATACGATTACGGATACAGAATCCACGATGCGCTGCACGGATCTATGCACGACCACGTAATTTTGGTAAAAGTCGACTTTGACCTTGGCGCCGACACAGCAAACTCAGTTGAATCAGTAACAATCGGACCGCGCACCCAAAATATTCCGAGCTCCTGGTTCCCGTCAGATATGAACATTACTTCGAACCCGAAGACAATGGGAATCACTCGCCAGAAAATCGCAAACGAAGATGATGCACGTATGTCATGGCCGCAAGGTTTCATGCTTGTCACCAACGAGAACCAAACAAATGCTTATGGAGAAAAGCGGGCTTACCGTATCTTACCCACTACTTATGCGACATTGGCTGTTGAGGACTCGCCTTTCATGACAGATGGTGCAAATTGGAGTCATGACAATGTTGCTTTCAGTGTATACCACGAAGACGAGCGATATGGATCGGATGAGTTCAACCAAGAGGCTCACGGCAAACCACTGGTTGATTTCAACACATTCTTTGATAGTGAAAGTCTGAACCAGACTGACATTGTTGCATGGGTGACATTGGGAATGTATGTAAAAAAACCCACTAATTGTTTTTTCGTTTTGCTGAAGCTTTTTTTTTTTTTTTTTTCTTCTGTTGAATTAGGCACCATGTTCCAAACACACAGGATGTTCCGACAACCCTCGCACACACAGCCACTACCAGTTTTCTCATTACTCCATTCAATTACTTTAACTTTGAGCAAACGCGTAGATCTGCGCAATCAATCAAGCTGACTTACGATGGAACTAATTTGACGACTGCCGAATACTCAAAACTTCCAACGTGCTCTGTCAATATGACTGCGTATGCTTCCACTGAAGATTTTACGGCTTTGAATATTTATAACAATGTTTTGGCTAAAGGAACCAAGAGAGAGTGAATTTTTTTATATAAATTAGTGGTATATTAATCCATTGAATAAAATAAATAAAAATCGGATTCCTGTTTGACAACATTTTAAAACTCAACATTTCCACCCCATATTTCAAATCCAACATCAATATTTTTGGTCTTTGCTGATTTTCCTCTGTCAATTTTGGCAATATTTATAAGAAAGTCTTTGACAGACAACTTTTTCAAACCCAGTCCATTTCCATAATCGCTATCAACCATTAATCTAACTTCAGGTTCTAATCCAATCTCATCATCCATGATTGCAGTATATCGATGCAGCAGTGTGAAAACTCCAAGCAAGGAAACAACTTCCATTGTCGCCCAAGGATTTTTGTTCGAAGCCTTGTACAGTTTAGGACTGATGGCGTAATGTTCAACGTTTCGAGTTGCAACCTTTAAAGCAAGAATTTGGGATACGGACAAGAAATCTTTCAGTGGGTCTGTATTTTCAAATGTGAATGATTTTGCTTTCAGGTAGGTTTGCTTCAAATTCGCAGCTGTCACTTTTTTTGAATCTTGTAGCATTTTTGCAAAATGTGCTGTTAGATAATTGTTTGGGATTGAATAAAAGTATATGAAGCCGAGAATCAGTTTGTTTGTTGTTGACATTAAGTATGGATGCTCGGATGCTTCTTTATTGTCGCTGCCAGTGAATAGAATACTGTTTAAAGCAAAACAAAGCGACCGCCGGGCGTTAAAAGATTGCATTTTTTCAAAATATCGTGGTATGAATCCAAATTTCGAATATATCCAGTTATTTAACGAGTTTCTACAATTAGGAAATTTCCGCAATAAATCCAGTCTCATTCGCGATATGGTTGTAATTGAGCGAAATTGTAAAATACGGGTTTGGATAAAATTTTGGGGTTTGGGGTCGCGTTCCAAAGGCTTCTTAGTTCGAGTAACTGGTAATAATCGTGACTGAAGTTTTTTCTGGCTCAATTTTGAATTAGATACGAAAAATTCTCGTGATTCTTTAATTATGGACGTCACAGACATCGAATGAAAACCTTGATCAGGAATTAACGAGTTTGAGATGGAATTTCTTTCTTCGGCAGCTAAAGTTTTGACTCTGGGTAAAGAAGTTTTTAAATTTGATGTTTGAGCTGTTCCGTCGCCAAAATTTGTTTCAACCTCGAACATTTGGCTTCTGCTGTTACGAGAAACTCGTATTGAAGAAGCTTTTCTATAGATTTTTGGATCGGCAACACTTAAACGAGATGGTGATTCCTTATAAGCTGGGATATTTTGAATTATAAACTGTGGTGTTATAGAATCATTTTGATGGGACTCATTGACAGTTACTTTTGCCATGGATGCACGTGTACTCTCTAATTGAATTGTACTTGATGATACGGCAACCTGTTCATATTCCAAAACAGGTTGAATTATTGCAACCACACTACTTTGCGGTTGTTTATCGGAAGTAGTTCGTTTTAGCGACGAACGTTTAATAATTGGCATTGCAAAAATCGCTGATTCGGTCAAATTTTCAGTTAATATATTCTCTGTTGCAATTTTTTGATTGCTTGACGCTTGTTGAAGCTTGGAATGTGAGTTTTCGGCTTTGTTTGTTTTAGGCACAGGTATATCTTTCAATGCTTTTTGCGCATCAAGTGATAGTCCTTGAAAATTTCCGAAAGATGCGAGATTATCTTGAGACTTTGACTTACGTCTTCTGAAAGAGCCAACTGGAGGTAGATAATATTCTTCACCACCGGATATTGAAATCACAGCTGATTTCAAACTTGCTGTGAACGATTTCAAACTGGCTGCTGTCGACTTAAGCTGTATTTCTGCAGCAAGTGCCGACGAATTACTGCTCCCCTTTTCCAAATCTTCATGGGATTTTACAGACGCCGCCTTTTGTGAGAGTTTGGTTGTATCTATTGACACAATTCTTGTGTTAGGTGACGTTAATTGGCTGTCTTTGTGTATTTTATCTTGCGCCTTTTTTTATTTTAATTTTTGTTTTTACTTATTGAAAATCCTAATAAAAGCTGCAAACCTGCAAAGCTGCAATTTCTTCCAGTGATTTCAGGTTATTTCGCGATTTTCGCGGTTGCAAGAAAAAATCTTCATCCGATTGTTGTTCTTGCACCTTGAAAGAAATTCGGTGAAGACCAATGTTCCAACCTGTCCCAGCAAAAACTTTTTCGGCATAAATTTCCATTTCACGATTAATATCCAAGCAAAGAAGCTCATTAATGGTATTGTTCATTGCTGTAAATGCAAAAAAGGGGTGTAAATAAAATAATAGTAACAATAATGAAGAAAAAACCAAGAACCATAAAAAGCACAGAGCATTGCGATCTGTTGTAAACCCTTTTTTCCATAATTTTTTACACATTTAACGCGATATTGCACAGTGCATGTTGCTGGAATCGTTGTTGCGCTTGCAACAATTTGCATTGCAGAGCACTCCTTTTCGCTGAGATCTTTTGGTCGCAGCTTCATTGATTTCCCATCCATTATCGCACCAGTAAAAATATTTCCGTATCCAGCGTTTGCGATCGCGCAAAAAGGAGCTTCAGCACATAGTGAAGATACTGCCACGATTTGACGACGTAATTTAACGCCGATCGGCGAAAATCCCGCATCAAGAAAAGGACGGCCCTTAAAAGGCTGCGAAAGAACAATTGCGGAATATAACTGGGGAAGCCAGATTGACAGAAATCTATGGGATGGATTTGACCAGCCGTTGGTGTACCAGGTGAGGAATCTCAATGCCGAGAATTCTTTTTGGAAATCGTCTTCGTTGATGTATTTACGCAACTGATCTTTACAAAGTGATGAATTTTATAAAATATTACGGATGATAAAACAGTCAAACTTTGCAGGGAACGCGAGTCGCCAGCCATTATTATTTCGTTTTAGACCTTGAGATTTCTTTTGCAAATCTTTTTTTGCATAACGGATTTCACGTTTGTTACTCAGCAGTCGAGTCTCTGTCACACAGTATTTCCAGAACGCAGACGTAATTATTAAGAAACTGATGGCCAGTGTGAGTTTTCGTGTTTACAGCTACCCTTTTTCTTCTTTTTTTTTCTAGTTTTTACCTGACATCTCTGGCAGCATATACCGAAAAGGTACCTAAAAGGCGGCTTTACGTCCATATTTGTCTACAACGCAATCGACGTAAATTTCGGGAAAGATTTATTTGATTTTCTCCCAAATGCGTTCAATTCAGGTATTTGCTGAATCTGCTTGCAAAAAAACAACAATCATCACATCAGTCTGCTTGAACTGCCAAGCATCTTTTTTTATTCTTTCATCGAATATTATGCGTTACCGTCTTGATATCCAACCCCATCTTCTCGCCCGTGTGTATCGTAGGTACCAAGTGTTTTCTGCCCTTGGACAATTGTTGAATTGGATATTCTATCCTTTTAATAAATATCTCGCTTTACTACGGTTATTTTTCGTCGGTTGAAAATAAAATATTATAGAATCGGGAAAGAAGTGAGTCAGTTTATTGAAATAATTTGTTTTCTTGATTAGGGTTTTTCATTTGGGCTTCTGGCAAAAATCGCTCAGGTTAAAAAATAACTCTGAAATGAAGATCACTTTTCTTGCAACGTCCACCCTTCTGGCCTTTGCTGGCGTGTGCTCGGCGCACTTTGACCTGGACAGTCCGGCCCCGCGTGCCGGCACGCAGGACCTGACGGAGCTAGTCCCTCCGTGCGGCGGCCTCCCCCTAGGCAACCGGACAGTCATCGCGCCGGTCGAAGGAGTCTTCCACATCACCGGCGAGCTCGAACACCCGACGGCACAGACGAATTTTTCTCTCTACATTGGCAGCGACGACCCAACCCAGGCCCAGTTTACAACCTACTTTGACAACGGATACAACATCACACTGCATTTGGGCGCATTTAATTTCACCGCTAATGTTGGCGACATCCCTGCGGTTGTTAATGGCGCAAATGCTGTTATTCAGGTGGCCATGTTTACACCCGATGGTCATTTGACTGCGTGCGCTGATATTGTTGAGTGTTTTCCGTTTTTTCTCTTTCTTCTTTTTTCTCGTTCTTGAACGTACAGACCCTGTCAGACATTCTTGCTTTCTGCCTCTACCGGTGATTCTTCAACTACTACTGGCAGTTTTACTTCAGCAAAGTCTGGTACAAGAGCATCAGTTGTTGCTTCTGCTGGACTGTTGGCTCTTGTTGCTGTTTTGATTTTCTGAGAGTAAAATCTATACACTCTTATAAACGAAGTTTTCTAAAAATGGGATCAATTAAAGTCTATTTTCAGTGACTGTAGCTTTTATTGGCAATCCACTTTCCTATTTTTAAAAATCAAGGCCCTTTTCATATCTATCCGTTTGTCTTTCTTTTCTTTGTTTTTGCAACTACAACAACATTCATCGACAAGACAACATTCTTATGCTACAAGCCTTTCACTGAGGCGGACAAAATGTTTTCCGTCCAAATCGGCATTGTCACCTGTCGCTCTCAATTCTTTTTCTTGATGCTTGACAGCACCCTGCTCAATTGAAATTTTCTTGCCTGGCGGTGTGTAGCTTCGTATTTATCCATTTCAACTTCGTGCTAGTCTAAGGCACTCATTCTTGAAGGCTCCCGGCGCTTCAACTTCGTTGCATGTGCTGTCAAACTTATGCTGTCGACTCAAATTGTCTTCTTGCAGCTGAGTTTCTTGGATTTGCGCTAAACGATTTGAATTTGCCTGCTTTTGGTGCATCCTTTCTGCGGCAGTCATTTTGCAATAATTTAACACATACAAACATCCACGTATTTATTTTCAAAAGACTTGTTGCAACTGCAATTAAAATTCTGACAGATTCAAGTTGACACAACGAGCAAAGAATTAGGTTCTTTCCTTCGATGATAGATCGCGGCAATAGTAGCACTAGCCGGTAAAAAACGAAAAAATACAAGTGAGTTTTTTTTATTTCACATTGCAAGGATATTTCATTTCAGAAAGACAAATATCACTTGTTTTTGTCCGTTTTTGTCAGCTATAACCCCAACGAAGTCCTCAGATGGTTGATTCTCTCAACTCAGCTAATCTCTTCTTCTTGACAATGTTACGCGATCTGACTCCAAATACCGTACCGGCCACTGCAACAATGGCTGCAACAATAACAATCCCTGCAATAGCTCCTCCGCTGAGATTACTCGATGATTCAGCATTCGAGCCATTAGAAACAGCTGCTGTAGTTGCTGTTGATTCAGCAGCTGCAGTTGTCACATTTGCTCCGTATATAACAACCTAAACATCAAAATGGTGTTTAAGAAGGAATATAAACATGTCATCTCACCTCCTCAACGTTAATCTGGCAGAGCTGCTGTTTGCCTTGCGGAACTAAGTTGTCCCATGTAAACCGTACAACCTTGACATCTTTCTCTACTAAGGAAGAAATCGGCAAAAAGGTATCGAAGCGAGTTGGTTTGCCGTTATTAGGGGACGTAGTGCTTACAAATGAATAGTCGGTTCTTGCGACGGCATTTGTCGTAGTTCCGCTTGTGGAAGTGATTGAAACAGTTGGGCCAATATTCACGGCACCTTGCGCTTGACCATCGAAGATGAAGGATTCGTTACCGTATAAAATAGACATCTAGAGAAAATGCATCGCAGGGCATACGATGCTTTTGTTTAGACTGTTGCAGTGATTACTACAAGGTTATTCACTCCATACATTGACAAGTGTGGATGGGAGTACAAGGGAAAAATCGTACTGGATCCACACGGGATCGCAGGTAGCGCCGTACGCGGGGTAAGATTGCCATTGCGTGTTGTCATGGCCACCGGTATCTTCTCCGTCATCTGTTGACTCCTTCGGGTTGCAAAGATTTGGGAGACAAGTTGCCGATACGCTGTCGAACGACGACGCGGTGACCTGGCTCGGATACGCGAAGTCAATCACCGAAGTAGTGCTCATTTGTCACGGTTTTTTTCCTTTTCCAATTTGTTTTGCTTTCAACAGCTGTTTTATATTAATTTTTAATTGAATTTTTTTCAATTTTTTTTGCCCACTTTTCATTTTCTCCTTTTCATTTTCTATGATTACACATACGTACTTCCGAGGTAACTCGCAAGCTAAATGTATATCCCAGTGAGCCAGCATTTTACAATGGATTTTGTTTTCAATCATGGCGGCACATATGCGAATCCTAAGTTGCTGAAAAAAAAAAAAATTTTGTTCGGTTTTTTTGTTTTGTCTTTTCTTTCTCATTAATTTCAGAGTCAGAAAATCACAAGCGATGAAAAGAAATACTTCTAATTTAAGTTGGATTTTATTTTTAGCTTTGCCGTACCAAAGGATTTCTTGGAGAATTTCTACCAACTAACCAATAAACAACATTGGAAGTGTTATTACTTTCATTTCTTTACTTTTTAATTTTGTCGGTCGTAAAATTTCCTGAAAGTAACGAAAACTATAGATATATATATATATAATAACGATAATAGAAAAATAGGTTTGTCATAAATTTTTCTGGAAAATTGTATTTTTGAAAAACCCAAATGAGTCGATGTGAGTAATTTTTGCAATAACTGATGGGTCTTACTTCAAATTAACGCTACTCACTGGTTATACAGAAAAGATGTAAGTTTAGTTGACTCTTCAAGAATGGCGTCCCCGAGATAGCTGAAAGGTAACATACATTTGTTGACTCTTTGAAACAATCTATCCTCGCGATTCACGGTACTCAAATTTCGTCGCGAATTTAAATCAAACAATATTTCAGAAGTGTACTCGCATAAATGCATTCCGGAAGGACCAATCGATTGAATTTGGCTAATCGCAGATAACGAGTGGTAAAATTACACAGATCCTCATCACACGTTTTGCAAGAATTCCAGACAGTCACTTAAAAACATTGCACAGAAAAGAAGGCCTAAAATCAGTTCCATATATTGGAGATTTGAATTTTTAGGATAATGATGTCCAGTGACTTTTTTTTTGATATTTGATTGTATTTGTTTTTTGGTTGTTTCGATTTGATTTTGCCAAACAATCTCCACTGACAAAAAAATCGAATAGTATCAGTTGGCAAAATGCTTTCTGCTTTCTTTATTTTCAACGCGAAGGGCGAAGTGCTGATTTCGCGCCTGTATCGCAATGACATCAAGTGAGTTTAGGATGACGTTGCGCAGAATCGGAACTGGGATTGCCACAACATCGAATTGTTAAGCAAGCATTAACACCATTAACTGTATAACACAGACGTTCAGTCAGTGATATCTTCCGCATCCAAGTCGTATCCTCCACTGACGTACGCTCTCCTATCACAACTGTCGGCTCCACGGCTTTTTTCCACCATAAACACGAAAACATCTATTTGGTTGCTGTCTCGAAGCTCAACGTTAACGCCGCAATCGTGTTCGAATTTCTCTATAAAGTTGCTGCTATTGGCCAATCTTATTTCGGAAAGTTTGACGAAAATGCTGTCAAGGCCAATTTCACTCTCATTTACGAACTTCTAGATGGTATCACCATTTCCCTTTTCTCATTTCGTATCCAATCCATTCCGATCCGATCCGGTTCATTCAATACATTCTAGATTCCAAATTCTTATTTTTTGGCTATTATTGATTCATCTCAAATTTTCACGTTTTGTCAGAAATTTGCGACTTTGGATTTCCTCAAATTACCGAACCAGAGGCACTGAAGCTTTATATCACTACGGAAGGTGTAAAGTCTGAAAAAGCTATTGTAAGAAATTCAAAAA
>JADGJH010000233.1:0-24071 GCA_027596945.1 Physocladia obscura
TGCTTATGCTGCCGTTAATTAATTCTTGTTTTATTTCATTCTACTTCTCATTTAGTGCCGCATACGTTCTCGTATTGGAGTATATGAAGGGTGGAGATTTGTCAGATCATCTGAAAACAAAAAATAATCGTGTGCTTACTGGTCTTAATTCAAATGAAGTTCGAATTATAGCTGCACAACTGGCATCTGGATTGAAATACTTGCACTCGAGAAAAGTGGCAAGTATATTTACAAAACGAATTGCTCATATTTGCATTTTTTCCTTATTATGCTTTGCTTTTTCTTTCAGATTCATCGTGATATAAAAGCGGAAAATGTCGTAATTGAAGTTGCCACACCACAAAGCGATTTCTTATCTCCATCAAATTCAGACGATTCGACACCGGCAACCAGTAGTGGTAACAGTAGTGATGACAGCAGCTGTGATCCATGGATGCGTGCGAAATTAATTGATTTCGGGCTTGCTAAATATGTCCAATCGGGACGAACGAGCACTCCATGTGGAACCTTCGGTAAATGCAGGAATGTAGAAAAAATTATTGCTTACACACTTGGATATTTTTTCCAGGATATATTGCCCCAGAAATCTTGTATGTTGACATAAATGCATGCGAATACACAACAGTAATTTACACAACCTCCATTCTCATCATCTGAAATAAATAACTAAACCTTTCTTATTCATTCAGGCAGCTGATATGTGGTCTTTTGGATCTCTTTTGTACCTTTTACTTACCGGTAGCCTTTCCGCTGAACTCAAAACACCACCTATCGAACAGAAAGACTTGGAAATTGAATACCCGGAAATGATATGGAATTCAATTCCAAAACCAGCTCGCGAATGTGTTCAGGCTTGTCTTAACGTTGATCCAGCAACTCGCGTTACAGCAGCCGAATTTCTCGCAATGCCATGGTTTCAAGACAGTAGTGATGACGGTAGCGAAGATAGTAAAGATGAAGCAAAATGTTGTGCAGGAAGCGGGTGTTGCGGAAGCGAAGAAGGAGATAAAGACGAGACGGAAACTGGGAAGAAAAATGCTGGTGGTTGTGATGGTGGAAATTGTTGTGAGAAAAAGGTGGCAGCAGCAGATCAGCATAAGAAATTTGCTGGAGAAAGTCAGGATGATAAAGGTGAATCAAGTGATAATCGCAAGAAATCTGCAGAGTTGCGGCAGCCAAAACCAGTGAATAGCATAAAACAACGAACGATTTCACAGCTTCTTTCAGAGTATGACAGCTTTGACCAACATCAGGAAAATGAAGGCAGTTCTAAGGCAAATGACAAAGGCGCCGATGAAAATGATCCAATTATTAAGTTTTTGAAGACTCGCTCGTTTGTTATTTTATCAAAGTTTTTTTTTTTTCCATATTTTAATTTTTAAAATTGAAAACACAGCCCAACCCCGCCTGGATGGTATTTACCACGAATTCTGAGAACTCCAACACCAAATGCATTTGATTTTCTGAGTGAAAACGATCAAAGAATTGAAAACGCACGTCTTGAAATGAAAAATTTGTTGACAGAAAAGAGTGGAGACAGTGCTGAAGATGCTTGACGAAAGATTTAATAATAAGTTTGAAAATTTGCAACCACAGTTCTTGTGAAAAATTCAAGGACAGATTTGCTGTGTTTGCCGTTGAGACAAGTGGCATAAATTTAAAAATATGGCACATGGCACCAAACTGATTTCAACGGGGCCACGCAGCGCAGGGCTCGATGCGGCACAACTGCTGGCAGGCTCAAATAGTATTGCGGAAATCGACGGACTATTTCCGACACGGGCTTTGGCGGAAGCGTTGGAGGCTCTTGGGGCCTCGTCACATTCAAATATGGATTCACAACAGCAACAAGAACAACAACAACAAAATCGGCATTCGAACTCAAATACGGAAGAATCGCATTCATTCCTTCGTTTTCTAGCGCTCGCTCTTCCGTTCGCCGCCCGTGCGCTGGCCGCTGCGTCAATCCTTGCCAGTCCCGCAACCACCAGCGATTATCCCATGCAAGTCTTCAATCTGCGGTTTTCCCCACGTCCGAAATTTGCCACAAAGTTGGCCTATGTTATTTGGCTGCTTGCCGCTGAAAACGCTCTTTCTACGTGGCGCTCATTTCTCAGTGATACCCGTCATAACTCCGAATGGGATGACCAGACAGAAATCTCGGACGGGAATGATGATGACACCGGTAACGCGAATGCAGAAATCAGGACTATTGACTACACTATTTTTCTTACTCGCTTAAAACCGCTGCTTTTGAATGCCACATCGTTTTTCGAAAATCTGGGTGCTGTTGCGAGCTTTTGCAATTTCATAATTTATCTTCGATTTGGCCGGTACACTATTATTACTATTATTATTATTATTATTATTATTATTATTATTATTATTATTATTCTAAAAATTAAATGAAATAAAAAAAGATATCGTACACTAATTGAACGCGTTTTAAACCTACGAATCGCTCCATACTCTTCAAATATTCCTGTTTCCAACACTGCAAACTTTGATGTAATGAACAGAGAACTGGTCTGGCGTGGTTTAACTGTAAGGGACTCAGCCAACCTTATTTCAGCTTTATTGAAGTTTTTTATCAGGACTTTGTTTCATCTATGGTTCCTCTCATGAATATTATGCGCATTCAACGTAGCTTCAGCTCAATTGGATCAACGTCTCGTTCCGTAATTCGACGGCTTAAGTCCACTATCGCCGCGGGTGCGGCTCAAAATTCGATTTATAATAAAGCCTCAGCCCCTGATACTACAGTTAATGGTGTTAAGGATGAGAGCAGCAGTAATTCGGCCGTTTTTGAGGACCCTGCATGTCCAATTTGTGTTGATGCCGGCAGATGGAATAGTATAGTAAAAGTTTGCGGAGACCAAGTTGACGGAGGTGCATTCGATGGGTCAAGAATTCTTGCAGTTTCTGATGCTTGTTCATGTTTCTTGTATTGCTTTTATTGTTTGAGGTGAGTGTCATGTGTGAGATTTTTATTTGACTGAAATTTTGACTTTACTTGTTCAGTGCGGCGATGATAGCTGATAATGAGTTTGCGTGTAGTCGATGTAATATTAAAGTGAACAAGCCAATAAGATGCTAAATTTTATTTCCTTCTCTCGTTTCTCAAATTGTATGCCAGATGATTGAAAAAAAATGACAGGAAAGTTTTCAGCGGCTGGAACTTTGCTTGCAATCGGCGGTGCGGCAATAGTGGCAGTCGCCGCCGTATATTATGTGATTGTTCCAGACGAACGAAAGGACTTGGGTAACCTTGGCGATGTACTTTCGCTGGAGGGAATTACACATATTGCCAAACATTATCCGCGTCCAGCTGACAGCCGAACTGCCACTACGTCGCTTGGATCAACCCACTACCGATTGCACGGACCCGTCGATGGCCGCCGTATAATTTTAATCCACGGTATATCCGGTACGTTTCACTTCGCGTATCACTTCACCCAATAGTCACACTAGCAAAATTTGTCGAAATTTGCGCAATTATGTCGCAATCAGTAATCAAGTTTTATCAGGAACGTGGGCGTCGATGCCACAAGTCATCGAGTTTTTTGTGCAGCGCGAGTGGCGTGTTGTTGAATATGATTTGTTTGGTCGTGGATGGTCATCGTCACCTGCGGCGAAATATGATGCTGCATTCTATGCAGCACAACTTCATGGACTCCTAGATGATCTCAATTGGAGTACAGTTGATATTCTTGGATATTCTCTTGGTGGAGCAATTGCCACTGCATTTGCAAACCTGTACCCTGAACGTGTCAATCTGTTGTTGCTTGTTGCACCGGCTGGTTTGCTTGATGACATTGGATTTTCCGGAAAGGTTTTAACAGCTCCAATCATTGGACCTCTATTTTGGAATACTCGTGGTCGGGCTGCTATTTCTGCTCAATCTGGCACAACTTTCACTCCAGGGATTGGAAAAGAACCTCATATGGTGGGCTGTATTGGATAAAATTTCATCAATTGCTGAATTGCTTTTTTTGCACTCAGATAAATTTTGTTGCTGTTCAAACTCTCAATGTTTTGTACCATCCAGGATTTATACGTGCTTATAGTAGTACAATCAAATATGGACCCATTCGTAAAATGCATAACACTTATGAACAAGTTGGTTCTAAATTTAGAAAACGTATTTGCTGTGTTTGGGTGAGTTTATCTTTGTCTTTGATTTATTTATTCTCTTATTTCTTATTTTTTTTTTTGCACTTTTGTACTGATTTGTTATAAAAGGGAACATTGGACGTAGTCACTCCTTATAAAACTCAAGCGTTATTATTTCAAAAATATTGCCCAGATGCTGAGTTTATTACTCTTGTAGGAGCTCGCCATTCTGCTCTGCCAGAAAAATGTGAGCAGGTTTTGCTTCCCATTATTGAATTTGTGTCAAAGAGAAAATAAAAAAGAGAAGTGGTTGATTGGTAAGCTCAGTTATATAGAGTGGAAAAGTGACAGGCCCACGTTGAACTTACTTTTACTAATCTCCCGTTTAGTAGCAGTGCTAGAGCTTTGGCAAGGCAGTAGTTACTTAGAGTCACATTATCCACCAATACGTCGGCTGAAGCATATGCATGAATTTAACGAGTCTGATTTTATGGTAATTTGATGCCAACTTTTTTTCAGATCCAAAATTTTGTGTAAAAACAATTACATCAAAAAGAGAAACAAATGTGGGCGATTCTTGCCATCTTAATCCAAAGTTCAAAACTTTATCAACTGTTTTTAGGTCTTTTAAAACCAATTTCAAATCAATCTTTATTCTGCTACAATCTCACACAGCCATTTCTTTGAGCATTTTTGCATTACTCTCTCCAGTTTGTGCAACCAATTGCGAAAACATGGAATTTTTATCTGCCAACAAATTCTTTGGTGAATCAAACTCGGCAATCATACCCTTGTCCAGAACCATTACTCGGTCATAGTCAATTACTGTGTTTAATCGATGCGCAATTGTCAAAACAGTGGCATTTTTAAAGTCTTCGCGCAAAGCTTTCTGAATCATTGCATCTGTGAGTTTGAAGTGCTGTCAGTATCAAAAATTGGAAATTTATTTCCAAACATGCCTGTTTCATAATCAACGTTTGCGGTGGCTTCATCCATAATAAGAATTTTAGGAGTTTTAAGCATTGCGCGAGCCAAGCATAACAATTGTCTTTCTCCAACCGAAAGATTTTCGCCACCAGAATCAACTTGCCCATCCAATTGGTTGTCACTTTTCGAAACTTTTGCTTTAAGTCCTGCCCGTGCTAGTGCATCCCACAATTCATTGTCATTGTACTCGGAAAATGGATCCATATTTGACCGGAAAGTACCAGAAAATACAACAGGATCTTGAGGAATAATTGCAATGTTTGATCGTAAATCACTGAGACCAATTGTGGAAATGTCAACTCCATCCACAACAATTTTACCAGATGCCGGTTCAACCATCCGAAATAATGCCTGTAACATCGAGGATTTGCCGCTTCCAGTTCTTCCGACAATTCCTATCTTCTCGCGATTTTTGACCGAGAATGAAACTTTGTTGAGGACAATGGGCAAATTAGGGGCGTAACGCATTACAACATTTTCGAAAAAAATTGTTCCTTCATGTGGCCATGTTTCAGCCGGTCGATGTCCTTCAATTATAGCATCAGCTTCAACTTCCAGATCATAAGCATATCGTTCGATACGTTCAACGGAATTCATTGCAATTTCACATTGCGTAAAATTTTGAATCATGAAACTCAAGACTTGTGTAACGGAAAGTGCGTACGACAAGCACAATCCAAACAAAGATGGTGACAGTGATGTCGAAACAACACCAATCAAAGCTGCGCACAATACAAGCAAGGATCCAATTAATTGAAGGCGAATTGAAAGCCAGTTTGCAGCAGTTTGGAGCAAAAAATATGGGCTATTGTTTTTGTCAGTAATGTTGTCGTTTCTAAGAGTGAACCGAACTTGGTCTTTGTAGGCTCTGATTGTGGATATTCCAGCGAGAGTTTCACCAAAATTTGCATAGAGGGGCGATTTGGAAGTTGAGTCCAGCCGTTTCAACTCCCTGGCAGTTTTTCTATAAACAGTAGCAATCCAGTAGTAAATGGCAATAGCAGGAATGCAAGGGACAGTAAACCACGGAATGGCAGTGCACATAACGATGAAAGTAGAAACAGAAATTCCAACTTGGGAAATAAGTTGTCGGAACGAAAAAGATAAATTATTGTCAATTGCATCGATATCGCGAGAAAATCTGTTAATAATACGCCCCAATGGAGTAGTATCTTTTTTGAATCAAAATTGTATTAGACGACTAGAAAAAATTTATTTCCAACTCACCAAAGAAATAGACAGGCGCCCTCAAAATACGTTCTAGTGCTTTCGTGTGCAGACTTTTAGAAGCTCGTGTTCCAGAATAAGCGAGAAAAATCGCATAAGCATATGTTCCAGCTGCCATAATAATTGCCAAGATTATATACCCAATTAAATATTGCTTAGTACTCATGTTGAATTGATTGTCTGTCCACCACGTTAACCATAGATTATTTCCAACATAACTAAGTTGGTAGACAATTAGAATGAAAATAAGCGGGATTACAAATCCAAAAAGACCACCCGACGCCTTGACATAGTTGATCCAGACGCTAGCCGAAACATTTCCTGTCTCTTGGTCTTCAACTGTCATGATGTCTTTGCCAGTTTGTTTCGTTTCCAAGATACCTTCCAATTCGACAACCTCTTTTTCACGTTTAGCAATGAGTTGTTCTTTTCCCTCTAGTTCGTCATCTTCTGAATCGTCATTTGAGTGTGCCCCATGAGAAGCGATCATTCTAGCAAAGTCTTCGTTGTTTGAAATGAGTTCTTGGTAAGTTCCTTGTTCTGAAATGTATCCGTCTTTCATTACAACGACTTTATCACATTGTGGTAAAAAGTGAAGCTGATGAGTAACGAGAATTCGCGTACGCGCAGCGAGAGCATTTTTGATGCATCGAGTGAACAAGTGCGCACCAACATGTGCGTCAACGGCACTAAGAGGATCGTCAATCAAAACAATATCAGAATCGCAATACAACAAGCGTGCCATATTTACACGTTGCTTTTGACCACCAGACAAATTGATACCGCGCTCACCAATTGACGTGTTATCAGCATCCTGCAGGACTTTCATATCTGGAAGTAATGCAGAATCAACCAGTGCATGAAGATATTTTTGCTTGTCAAACGGTTTTCCAAAGACGATATTTTCTTTGACAGTCGCGTTTTGAATCCATGCAGTTTGTGCTGCATAACTGAGCGAACCAGAGAATTTCATGTTTCCAGAAACTTTCCTCATTTCACCAATGAAAGCGTTGAGGAGAGACGATTTGCCACTTCCAACGGCACCCACAATTGCGACAAGTTCACCTTTCTTGATATGAAGATTGATATTCTTCAGAGACGATACTTGCGGTGCTATTTTTTCGATAATTACTTCTTCTGACGATTTTGAACGAGGAGTGTCGTTGCCAGATGAAACACTTGGTCCACGTCTCTTTGAAACTTCTGTTTTTGGTTTATCGAAACCATGACCATAAACTTCGCCAGACCATTCAAACTCGCCATTTTCAATTGAAACAGCATATTCAGAAGATGAATCAATAACATTAAGGTTTTCAACTTCCGCGGCAAGAAGAAGAGCTTCGATACGACCCAAAGCAACGGTAAACTCTGCTGATGCGTTCAACACGATCGGAAAAACAATCAACGGCAATCTAATCAAATATAAACACATAAAATTATTTTACTGCTACATTAAAAATTTATATACCTGAGTTGATTGAACCAAGACAAAGAACTGAAAATTGCAGAGGGTTCCAAAGTATGAATTGATCCATAAATCATAAATGTGATACATGAGCACAACACTGGTAACGCTTGAGCCTGTGTTATAATTGACAATATACACATACATTTGTTTATTTTTTGTTCATTAGTGTTACCCAAAAACAAATAGAAATGACTACCTGAGTCATAATGAAAGCTAAAATTTGGCTACGTTTCAAAACTAGTGCGATTTCCGAATTTCTAATAGCAGCTACTTTCTGTACGAAAGCATTTTCCCATGCGAAAAACTTAATGACGCGAACACCTGTTCGACATTAATATAGTTTAGTTGATAAAAAATAAATTTAAAATACCTGAAAGAATTTCGGTAGTCAAATTAACACGTTTTCCTGAAATTGGTGCAGTAGAACTACGGATCTTCATCATCAGTGAGAACAAATGTTTTTGCAGTGGTATCGAAAAGATAAGAACTGCGATGCCACACACTGCCGGCCATCCCAAAGCGACAACCTATTCCCGTTTTCAGTAAATATATAAATAAAATTTAGTCCACATTATGCTGGCAATTGCTGTTATAAAAGTCCCACCAAAAATGCAATGTTTATAATTAAGGAAACTGGAATAGTCCAAATGTAATTAACGTCCGTTACAAAGACTTCCACACGATTCGTGTCTGTAGAAATCAAATTGACAACGTTGCCAGCAGAAAACTCTTGTCGAGCAGACGATGCCAATTTTAATGACTTGCGATAGATAACAGACGTCATCATCGTTCGCAGCGAAATTGCAGATACTGCAGACTCTTGGATGAAATGATTTGAAAAAAATGAACCGAGAATTTGTGTCAAAAGAAGTCCAAAGACGAGACCTAAACCCTTTCCGATTGGGTCTGCAACAACATCTGTGAAACCATTGTTTGCGGAATATTTCTTGGTTGCAAAATCCAGAATCCATTGACTGCAGGTAGTTTTACAATAATTGAAATATATTTTAAGTATATTAAGAATAAAAATTAAAAAATTGATCTCACACAAAGTATGGGGCAAAAAGGTTGCAGATGTTCGAAAGCAAAAGCAAAACTCCAAGCGACAGTACCTGTGCCCCAACCAACTTAATTATAACTGCCCGAAGCAATTTTCCTTCAGGATTCGGTCGCTTTCCTTCAGGGTGATTTTCAATATAAGCTTTCAGCTGTTTGTCCCATTCCACGAAGAATGTGTCGGCGAGTGTTTGCGTGTGCAGACGTTTGGGAATTTGGTACAATTCACTGAAAACTAGTGGTTGCTTCCAGCCTTTCTTGAAAAGTCTATTCCAAAGAGAGGATTTTAAGCTGTTACAGTAACAATGACAGATGATGAATTCAAACAAACCTATCCAGCCACGAGAACGTAAGTCTATTTATCACATTCACTTGGTATAGCGGTAAAGGTTCCAGGTCTGTTGCAAGCAGAAATTCTCCACGGTTCGGAATCAGCGGAGTTTCATCCGGTTTTTTTTTTTTTTGTTTTTTTTGTAGGTTGCAAATTCTATTACAAATCCGCAGTATATTAGAGAACTGTGGAAAGAGTGGGTAAATTGATTTTAAATTGTGAAACGACGGGATTGCAATAACTAGTTGCAGAATGCTTAATTAATTGTGGTATTTATCTTTTGATGCTTTTTGCTTGGTTTCCAAGCCGGATCATCATTCCGGTCACACGATTTCCTTTTCCAATTTTTTTTTACAATTTCTGATCCGTAATTCAAATATAATTAATTCATAGTAAAATATTGCTAACTAATTTGAGGAAAAATAAACCAAAAAAAAGAAAGCGAAAAAAAATTAAGAAAATATTTGCATCCCGCTCAGCTGGACACACTGGTCTAAAGTAAAAGAGCTTTGAGATCCATCCAAATACGAAAACACGACAGTGTTGAAGTCAGAAAATGGGGAGCCAGCTGACTGAAACTGGTACCAGTTTCCACTAGACAAGGAGCCAGGGACACCAGCCAATGAGGCACTGACAACAAGTCTACCGCTGGCATTCAAAACTCTGAGAAGTTTATAATACTGGTTTCCAAACTCGCTCTCTGGACCATAAAAGCAGATGGGATCTGCGGAAGAAGCCAATGGGTTTTCGGACGTCAGCGAAACTTGGCAGGTTGTGAGGCCAGGCGAGGCGTTATCAGTTGCCGCGTCCCACGTTGGAGCAATCATGTCGACGCCGCAGTTGTTGGCACCAATATTGCACGTGTTGGCAACAATGGCATTCACGGTACCCGAGCCGCAATCGATTGCGAGGATTTGGCCGCAGTAAAATGCGGGAATGCCAATTGGCCAAGCGTCGCAATGTCGCTCAAAACGACGGCACTCTGTGGGTTGTTGCGTAGTTTGCGATTGGCAACTCGCATCCTCCTGCATCAAAAGCGGCCGCCCAGTACAAGCCTCTCACTCCAGACGAGGTAATAGGTAAGACGTTTGGGTGTGCATTTCGCACCAGAAACAATCGCAGCAAAGCCAATGACTGCAACAAGAGCTGACAACTTCATCCTTTTTTGTTTCTTTGTTATCAAGAAATTTCATTGATTCCTAGCGAAACTAATCTTAGGGTTTTTTTTAAGAAATTGTAAAAGTAATTTGTAAATTTCACAAATTTTCAGCAGTGTTTGAAACCCAATAAAGGTATCTATCAGATTCTGAAAAATGTCTCCATCCAAGTGCATCCAAAGATTCGGAGACCGCGCGCAAACGAACCAAAAGTTGTTGCTCCTTTGGTCCAAAAACAACCCTCTTCAATTTTGGCATTTTTCCTAATTGTAACTGCTTTAGCAAAGCTAAAGCTAACACATCGCCTTTTTCGCCGAGAGAAAATACATTAAGTTGCTGCAGGCGTTTACAATCACCAACCAGGATTGAAATTTCAACGATCCCTGTTTCATTCAGGTTTTCTACAGTCAGTTCAATGAGCCCTCGAATAAATGGGAGAGTTTGAAAAATCCAAAGAGATTCTACTCGTTTCAAAACCAAATGTTTGATTGAAATATTTTCCATTGCCGAAGCCAATCTAACTGAAAAATTCTTCACGTCTGGATTTTCTCCTGGGAAAAACAGATACTGCAGCGAAAATTTTGATTTACCCAGAACCTCCAGTATTTGGAGTTTATGTTCCATTCCAAAGTTACCATGATGTGCGAGAAGCGGTGTATCAATGTGTCGAGGCAAAAGGTGTTGGATATTTAAAAATGCCCGAATATTACTAATGAATGGAACGCGGGTGCTACCGCCATATTTTGTTAGACATTTGGAGAGTTTCCATGTTTGGAACATTTGATTCACTGGAACGGCAGCTTGATTCAAAATGTTTCGCATATCTACGGAATCTTCTCGTTCGATGTCGTCATCTTCCGCCGCTGTCCGTTTCATCTCCAAGTAAATATCTTTTCCTTTGGTTATGGTGAATTCTGGCCATATTTCTTTGTATGTTTTCTCGGACACTTTGCTGTATTCAAAAATTGCTGCGAATATGTCACCAAGGGATTTTTTGTAATAGAGCATTGAATGGCTCAACACAATGATATCTTCGAGTGGAATGTATTCAGCAATATTATTGAGAATCTCTGGAGGCATCGATTGCAGCATTGCACGAATTGGTCGAATACTGTTTGGGCAAATCAAGAAATCGGAAACCAAAGGAGGTGTTTTTTTAAGACGGTCTTCTACTGTAACAAAAGGAAGTAGAAGAACGGAACGAAGCTCGTTGATTTCATCAACGAGAGATTCGATAAGTGCTGCTGATTGGCAATGTTCACAAACCATGTTTCGCTTGAACAAAAATTGACAAAAAAAGATATTGGGATTATCTTTTCATTTTTATAAGCAGTCAATAACTTCTTTTATTAATGGCAACCTGTAAAATCTCTTTAATTTCTTTATATTTGGATACTTGAACTGCTTCATGTGGAACAACCACTCTCCTCCTTGCGGATGACTTAATGATCGCAAGAACAACACCTCGATACCCAGCCGACGCAGCCTTTACAAGTGCTTGTGAAACGGAATATTGAACATTTGAGTTCACCATTTTTTGGACGACTGCAACATGATTTCCGGCAGCTGCATCAGTGAGGGCTCGAGTCAAGGTAAGTGGATGGAACTGAGTTTCATAGTTATCGAGGAGGAATTCAATAACGGCGTAATGTCCCTGCTGTGCTGGTTTCATTAAACAGGCTGGAGATATAGATGCGATAAATGTGCTGTAGTTTTTGGAGAGAAATTCAAGAATTTGCGGGTGGTTGTTTTTGCAAGCTGCCTCTGTGCATCGAATAAGAACACTTTGTTCAAGTTTTAGATTCCGTGATGAGAGAAGTTGAACTATTTTCAAATGCCCATTTGCACTGTGTGTAGACAAATAAATGAGTTTTTGAGAAAATATTTTTGATAGACTAACCATGCTTCAAACAGTGGCAAATTGTTGTTCACGGCAGGATTGACCACAGGTCGTTGTAATAGTAAACCAATAACCTGGTCATGTCCATTTCGTGCGGCCAAAATAATTGCCATATTATTTTGGGCGGAGGGATCAACCTCGGTGACATCTGCCAATGATCGCCAGTCCAAGAGCATATCAACAATCTCTGCGAACCCATTTTTTGCAGCATTAACAAAAGCCTCATTGTCGCGTGCAGTAGGATCCACAGCCGGATTTTTTAACAACGCTGTTGCAATCTCCTTGGATCCAACCAAACACGCAATTCTAATTGCGCGATTCTCTTGCGCGGCAACGTTAACGCGACCAGTTTTCATTAATGCATCAACAAGAGTGAAATTTCCGGCATGAACTGCATCCATAAGAGGCGCATTGTCATTTGCCGAGGGGTCAACGCGCAAATCTGAGAGCAACATACGCGCAATATCAATATATCCTCTTTCACATGCCACAAGAATACATTTGTTTTCATAAGCAGCAGGGTCAATGGCATGCGGTACAGAAGAAAGAAGTCGAGCGACGAGGGCAGTGTGACCGTTACAAACGGCGGCGACAATCGCAGCATTTTTATTGTGCGCGGGATCAACGCCAGTGCAGGCAAGTAGAATTTCGGCACAAGAATCTCGGCCATTCTCGCAAGCAGAAATTAACGCGCAAGAAATTGTGCTCGGAAAAAAGTACGGTGACGGAGTTGCTGGATCTGCGGGAAGAAGCAGCCGCAATATTTCAACATGGCCATGCGTGCTTGCGACAATTAGTGCCGATGCGGGCGGGGCGGAAAGTAACCCTTTTCTTGCGTGGCTGAGCAGATAGGAAATTGAAGGGACTTGATTCGCGGCAGCCGCCCATCCATAAAGTGGATCTTTGGCTACTGAAGAATGAATTAATGTATCGCCAAGAAGATCAAAGTCAGCATAGATAGTGGCAAAGATGGCCATCAAGGACGCATTGACAGACGATATCTTGAGATATTGGTAATGTTGAGCAAGTTTGACGGCTGGCAAAACCCGCCGTCCGCGACGAACAAATGCAGGATCGAATGTTGACGTATCTAAAGATATTTCAAAGTGATCTAGTGTTTTGATGGTAAAGCCTGTTGTTTTTTAATTCTCAAAAGTTTATATAAACAAAAAAAAATAATAAAAAATTCAAAAAACAAACCATAGATTGAGAGAAATGCCGCATGAAAAGCTGTCGACAAAGTATGAAAGTTTATTGTGCGTTTAGCTTTGATCATGAATAGATAATCATGAATTGAGGCTGAGACCAAAACAATGTGCTGCAACAGATTCATTCTTGCAAAACGAAAGTCCAACGAGAGACCCGCAAGTTTAGTGCGCATTCGGACATTCAAGTGCGAAATTACGGATACATTATTGGGATGCGCGTATGAAAGAATGTGGGTCAGCAACTCAGCAGGCAGCGCTTCCATCAGTTTATATTGATTTCAAATCAGTTTCCAAGTCCAACAATTCCAGAACAAAGATTCCATCAACCCAAAAAAAGATCATTTGTACCTTTTTGGAATCGGCGCAACCTTAAATTACTGCAGCAACTACTCCAGCTGAAAAAATGGCCCCATCAAAATCAAGAAAAGATAAGGATGATACAAACAATCCCGATTTCCAGCTAAACGGTATTGGAAACTACCTGTTCCAAAAAACCGTCGGCGAGGGAAACTTTGCAAAAGTAAAACTTGCCAAGCACAAAATAACTGGAGCTGAGGTGACTTTGAGTTGGCATCCGAGCTAAAATATTTTGCAAAGAAACTCATATTCTTCAAATCGAAAATGTAAAAACAGGTTGCAATCAAAATAATTGACAAGACAACGTTGGACGAAAAAAAACTTGGCAAACTTTACCGCGAAGTCCGTATTATGAAGCTGCTCAACCATCCTCACATTGTAAAACTGTATGAAGTTATTGAAACAAAGTATACTGTTTTTCTTGTTATGGAGTATGCGTCTGGTGGCGAGCTCTACGATTATCTCGTTGTGCATGGTAAAATGAAGGAAAAAGAGGCGAGGATAAAATTCCGCCAGATTTTAAGTGCCGTCAGTTATTGCCACAAAAAACGAGTAATTCATCGTGATTTGAAAGTACAATTGATTTCTACCAATTTTATTTTATGTTTTATTATTGTTTTAATTTTCGCTTTATTTGCAAAACTTAGGCCGAAAATTTGCTGCTGGATTCAAATTTGGACATAAAAATAGCCGATTTTGGTTTTAGCAACTACTATGACCCTGATGGAAAACTTGACACTTTTTGTGGATCACCACCGTAAGAAAATAAAAATAAAAAACTCGTTGCAATTATCGCATTACCTGATCTATTTCTTTAAAATAGATATGCGGCGCCCGAATTATTCCAAGGAAAACGATACACGGGGCCTGAAGTTGATGTGTGGAGCCTGGGCGTTATTCTTTATGTACTGACGACAGGTTGTCTGCCATTTGACGGCAAGAATTTGCAAGAGATGAGGGAATCTGTATGTCGCGGAAAGTATAGGATTCCTTTCTATCTTTCTGACGGTAAGCGTGAGAAGAAACAAAAAAAAAAAAAAAGTTTTTCAAATATAAAACTGAATACAAAACAGTTTGTGAAAAGCTGCTGCGAAAGTTTCTTATTCGTGATCCATACAAGCGGTCAAATCTTGATTTTCTCAACGAAGACCCTTGGATTAACGATGGGTTCACTGAATCGCCTGTTGCACGTGACGTGAGCACACGAGTGTACGAAGATGATACAATAATCAAGCTACTTGAAACCAAATACAATATTCCGCCGGAATCCGTTCTCAAGTCTTTGCGTGAAAACATTTACGATGATGTGGCAGCAATGTACTACCTTTTGTATTATGACAAGGATGCCGCACATAGCCGCCGAAATAGCCAAAACCCATCGTCGTCAGCAAAATCAAACTCTGGAGTTCCGACCATTGAAATTCCTGGCGGAAGCAGTACAAATAGCCCACCGATTGCGAGTCCCATTGATAGTGGCGCAAAATCAGCTCTGGCCACGATCCCCCAGCAACACTTCCACTCAAGCACAGCAAATCCGAAAATCACCACCACGACAACAGAAAGCATCACATCTACGTCAACCAAACCAACAACAACAGCAATGACCGCGAACCAACTCCGCCCACAAAATTCCAAATCTGACCGAAAGCGTCGTTTCACTTTCAGCGGGGCCGAAAGCGACGCAATTAAGCTCGCAGCAGCTGAGGATTCTGGCGACGGTGGCAGCAGCAGCGGCAACAACAACAACGTATCTTCAGCGAAACCATCAACAGAGACAGCCGCCATCGTTCCTGACAGCATAGCCAGAAACCAACTTGGTACACGGCAAGTGCCTATGGACACATCACACCTCAACACTGCCACGTCCCAACAAACAGTACCTACAATCGACATACAAGAAACAGACGGAGCGTCTGGCAAAAAGGGTATTGCATCGGCGGCAAGTATGTCTCCGAATGCGTTGCGCGTCGGTAAACTCAGCGACAACAACGGCAACAACAGCGGCGGTGGCAGTAACACTGGTGCCGGCGGTGGCCTGGGAAAACCGAGACTGAGCACTGAAGATTCAGTTGACCAAGTCAGCAGTCGAAAACGCGGGGCGTCAATCGTCGGGATAATTCGCAACTCCATGCGTCGGACATCAGACGTGTCGGGAATAGCAGCAATCGCACAGACAATGAACAGCACGACGATAAGAGGCATAGCGACAAATACCATACTCGAAGACTATCCACGCGAAACAATGGCGACTGTGGCGATTGACGAAAGCGTGAGCACAATCTCGTATATGAAAGCCGAAGACGGCAGCAACAAGCCGCGCTCGTTGAGATTCACGTTTAATTCGAGCACGACGAGTTCCAAGCCGCCTCAAGATATTGCACAAGGGGTTGCGGCGGCGTTGGAAAAGCACAGCGTCACGTATCGAACCGTGACTCTGTATTTGTTTGAATGTTTCTGGCCGAATCCTGAAGCTGGAAAAGACGGGGTCAAGTTTGAAATTGAAATCTGCAAGCTGCCACGGCTGAAAAACCTACATGGTTTGCGATTCAAACGGCTTGCTGGTCCTTCAGTCGATTACAAAAATGTATGTGAGCAAGTGTTTGGAGCTGCCGGGCTATAACCGACAAAAAAAATAAAAACCAAGCATAAAAAAAAAAAGAAACAGGAAAAGAAAAAAAAAAAGTTATTCTAAAGTTCTTCTAGGTTTTTATTATTATTTAACTATTATTATTTATTTGCCTAACTTAATTCTTTGTATGCTTGTTTGAAAAAAAAAAACAAAAAAAAAAGTTTTGTAAATGAGCGCTCCGCCACCACGTCCATCTCGACCAGGAAAAAAAGAGATTGCCGTTGTCGAAGCGAAATACGCATACACGGCGCAGAATCCCGATGAACTTTCGTTTGCAGAAGGCGATATTCTATAGTAAGTAAAATAACAATAATGTTAAAGGAAAAATAATAATAATTATTCACGATTAACAATCAATCAATTAATCGATCGATCGATCCATTTCATTCATTCATAAGTGTACTTCAAAAAGACGATGCTGGATGGTGGAAGTGTCGCATTGGTGATCGGGAAGGTCTCGTACCTGCAAACTATGGTTCGGAAATGCTTATTTTTACCAACCAAAATCTTAATCGCATCATCGTCCTTGTGATTTTATCGTCAATTTTCCATTAATATATGATTCTTTTTATTTTTTTGCTTTTGTTTTTTCATAACTTTTTTTTATTTTGTGTTTAGTCGGTGAAAGTACGACCGAGATTGAAAATCCACTGCACGGTACAAACAAAATAATATATATGCATATAATGACGATAATGCATATTTATTGATCGAATCTTTGTACACTTTTTTTTTGGCTTGACGGCGATTCGTGTCGAACACAAATATGACAAAAAAATGCGTGTATTTTAGAGGCGGCGAAACGAGGTTTGAAAATAATACAACTCCACTCCCTGAATAAAATTAAATAAACTAAAATTAAAAATTTTAAAAAAATCTTTTATCAGGAAACACTGCATTTGTCCATGAGCTACTTTCCGCGGGCGTTTCTGTAAACGGCCTCGACAAAGCCGGTAACACTCCGTTGCATTGGGCAGCCCGGTCCGGAAAGACTGAGATTGTCAAACTTCTGTTGGCCAGAAACCCTGCCTTGAATTCTCGTGTAATAGGAGTCAAAACCATTTTTTTTATTCTAAACGTGTCCCTTTTTTATTATTTTGTTTATTTTTATAGAACAAACTCGGCGACACGCCGCTTCACAATGCAGCATGGGGCGGCCATCTTGCCGTAGTGACACTGCTGCTGTCACAGCCCGACATCGAAGCCGACGCCAAAAACAATGACGGACTAACCGCACGCGCGCTTGCAAAAACCGATGACGTTGCGTCGCTACTCATTCAGTTCTCGCAGTCGTCGGCGGCGGTTGCTGCTGGTGGTGATGATGACGGAGACTCGGATTAATTGATTATTTTTTTTTTGCGTAAAACAGTACCAAAAAAACCCCCCCTGATACGCCCAAACACACTTTTCTGTGAGACTTTCCCAATAAAATTTTGAATTTCACGACTTCACGCAACTTTGGATAGTGTGAGACTGTTCACGTAATGATGGTGAATAACAGTGTGATGGATTTTAGTGAAACTTGTCACTGAGATGTATTCGTGATGGGTTACGTGAATGTTCCCGTTCAAACGCGTTTCAAGAAAAAGTCCAAAAAGTTGGATTTTTTGAACTAAAAATAACTTCATCCAAATAGCAACTATTTATTTAAATTCGTTGAGAATTAATTTCTTTTCTTTTCTTTTATATTATTAAAACTATGACTGTTACAATTCCATCCACAACTGTAAAAAATTGATTCTTGAAGACCCTCCCTATTGGAACAATATATAAGAACCCACATAATGAACACACATATGAAGTACAAGAATGTAAAATCAATACTACATTATCCAAAGTGGGAGTATCTTACTTTGGTTTAAATGATCCTGTTGTTATTGATGTGCCAGACAAATGGATGAAAATTGTGAATCCAACGAGAGTGAATATTAATCAATCGATGAAAGAATGAATATTCGAACTGTAAGAGACAGTTAAACAATTGCAATCAGGACTGAGTGAAGCAATGGACCCAGACTTCGACAAAATATCTGTCATTGAAATTAAGCACTCATTACTTGATAAGATTAAACAATTAATGAATGGGAATGAATACTTTGAGACTGATAGCGAAATTTACTTTGTAGACAAGAACTTGATGTATTTCACAAGAACAAAGTGAGATGCTGATAACAAAGCAAGAGTGTTGCAAATAAAGACAGAAATGATGCTAAAGGGAGACACTAGCCTTTGTAAAGAACTTCATGATAATCAGCCTGCAATACAAAAGAGATTGCATCACCATTTGAAGCAAGATATTGATGAGGAAAAGATTGTCTTGATGAAGCAACGTTAAGCTTCTTCTGATTTGACTTCTTGTGTCATGTGTATGTGCTCAAGAAAGTGTCCAATTGCATAAGCACTTGAACTTCTTGCATCATTTAATTCTTTTTGTTTGGTGGTTATGTACACAGCATTGGCTTGTTCAAGTTCAATGAAAACAGGCTCACTTGGCTTGGAAGCACATGGTGTATGCACTGTAGATTCAACAATTGTGTCATTGGGCATCAATTTAATGATTGTGATTGTCGCGTCTGATGGCAGCCTTGTCAGTACAATGGGTGCAACCCCCCATTTGTTGCATTCATTTTGATAAATTAGTACAACTGCATCATGAGTTGTCAGTGCACCTCCTTCATTCAAATCATCATTTAATTCAACTTTATATCCTTTTTTATTGAAGTCCTATCCATTTGATTCTGTTGAAGCCAAGTTGCGTTGGATTATTCCAGTCTTACATTTCATTTCAAAGTGACTCTGTAATGTTTTCCTTGATACCTTCTTTTGACACATGAAGCACTTGTGTTTCTTGTAATTGCAATCTTCTATGTGTTCTTTGAGATTCCATTTCAACACCTTCAACTTGCAATTTTCATTGGTGCAAGATTCCAAAAATGATATCTGTGTAACATGCAACTGTTTATTATGAAACAATGATTCTGTCTTGTATTGTGGGCACTTTTATCCAAATTGATGGCAGCATTTTATACAAACAAAGTGTGGATTTGAACCATTTGCACATTGTATAGTTGGGAAATTGATGTTTTCAAGGCAAACACATGTTAAATCACGTTGTTTTAAATTCATTGAATAGTTTATTTCTTGTTCCATTCTTATAATACTGCAAATATTTTAATTTTAAGAAAAAATCCAAAAATTTGGACCAAAATGTTTCTGCCCTCTGACCCAACTCATTATTCTCTTTCCTCAAAATCAGTTGAAAGTTCCAATATGCATTGATATTCTTGAGGTCTCCATCAGTGGTATGCTGGCATCTTCGCTTTACATGGTCAATCTCATATCTCTTGATTACTTCACCATTGGGTATACCAAGATGTTCCAATAGTTGTTGTTTTGTTAGAAAAGTATGCTTCAAACTATAATCATCAGAACATCCCTTTTGAACAATGTAATTGATTAATCAAACTGCCTCTATTCTCTTTTGTTTGAGGCCATCCTTCATGTCTTGCTCCCTTTTCTTTCTTTGTTTAATCTTGTTAAAATTAGTATCCTTTGTCACTATATGCTTTACACCATCATCAACAACATTTATATATTCCTTTTTAGTTGTTTGACTTATTGCCGTGTATTGCATGCCTTTTTTCATCTGGCTCCATTCATGAATTGTAAATAGCTCATTTATTGAATCACCTTGAGCCTGATGGACTGTCAAACAATAATTTACCCAAAAGTACAACTGAAATTGTTCAATTGTAATCTCAACCTTGTCTTTGGTCACTGTGTCTTCTAATACTATTGTTGGCTCAATTTTTTTCACTATAAATGTTGCATTATTGACAAGTCCAAGTTTCTTGCAGTTTCTATTGGAAATAACTGGAGTTCCAACCATCAAAAGAACAACTTGTGAGTTTGGGTCATCTTTATTTGCTTCTACTCTAATTATTTTCTTTTTCTTTAGTTTGTTTTGTTGCATTATGATTTCATTGATTTGTTTTCTCCTGTTGTGGGTGTATGCTAGATTCACTCTGATAAACAAGTGCTTGTTATCAAAATTGCCTGGATTCAATGTATGGACAATGTCAAATAATACAGTCACTGAGTTGTCTGAATGGTGATTAATCAAGAGTTCAGTTATACTGTAATCAACTAATTCTTTTAATGCCATTGTGATTAGGTAATTGTATTTTCTGTTGTTTTTTTCAACTCAACTGAGTTGCTTATAGGCCCCAACCAACACAAATGTTACTTTAGTTTTCAGTTTCAGATAGTGCAAGATTTTGTAAATTGCTGCTCTTAGCATACCAACTTCATCAATGAAAATGTATTCATATCTACTTGCTGCCTTTACTGCTTCTTTCAAGTTGTACTTGTCATTATTGTCAATATGAAAGAAGTGATGGAAAGTCTGCCCATTAATCAATCTTGCTGCCTTGTTTATGCTTGCTAATAGTACAAATGAACCTGCATCTAGTTCTTAGATTGTCTCTCATACCTCGGTAGATTTTCCTGTACTGGTCATTCCAGTCACTAATCAATGTTCTAATCTATCTTGAGTTGGTATCCAGTCTTTATTCTCAAGTGCAAATGTATATGTACCCTTGAATGGCTCAGATACTTTGTACTCTTTTTGCAATGCCTCTACCCAATAATTGCCTATACCTGGTTTACACTTGACTTGATTGTCATCTTCTACAACACAATCAGTCTTTAATTTGACAATTCTATCACTCATCTTCATTGCCAGCTGATGCAACATCATGTTACCATTATCAATGACTTGCCAGTACATTGGAATTGTATTGAAACGCTTTGGAGATTCTTTCTTTATGGAAATATAGTACAGTTTTGGGTCTTGTGAGATGCATGAATACACTGTATTGTTGTTTGAGAAAAAGGATCAAACTGCTTCATTTAAACTCATTGTGAACCTGCATGAATACACTGTATTGTTGTTTGAGAAAAAGTATCAAACTGCTTCATTTAAACTCATTGTGAACCTATCAGTCAGCTTCATTTCACTTCCTTTATTCAAACATCCTACAAAGCAGTTTATCATTAACTTTGCATTATCACCGCTCTTGTCATATATCCTCTTTACAAAATTGTTAAAGTAGTCTGCCTTTAGCAACTTACTTGGAATGATTTCATAGACAATCTTGAGTGGCATTCCAATCATTTGACAATATCTTAGTATGGGTGCTAAATACCATCTTGTGCCTCATAGTGGAAATGTATTGTCTGTTTTGATGTAACAGAAGCCTGGTCTCAATTTGCCGGAGTATGTTTTGACTTCATCAAAAATACTAAATACAGACCACAGCATTTCATTCTTAACTGTCAAGCAAGCTGTATGGCATTTCTGAATATCAAGACTCTTTAGATTTGCTGTATCCAATGATTCATAAAATGTATCAACAATGGCTCACTTGACACAGTTGAAGAATACAGAATCAGTCACTCTATTGAATGTGCTGTCAATGATGTCTTTGCTTTTGTATATTTGAAAAGTTTCCAATGCTAAACTGATGAGGTTTTGGTTTCTAACTGGAATTATTAATGCTTTTGATACTTGTAATGACTCTTGATAATGCTTGTTGACTTCTATAATGACATTGTTCTTGTATTCAATTTGAACTAATTGCCACCATTTCCTCTTGTCTTGTAAACAGTTTGTTCAGTCTGCGCTAAATGTACAACCAAATCTGATAGGTCTGCTTTATCTGTATATACAATATTGCAGTTTTCAAGTTTACACAAAGAGTCATATCCAACATTCAAAAGAGTGTTGCTGGTTCTGTAAAATGTATTTACTTGCTTCTCCTTACTCTTGAATACTCTTGTGCAGTTGGTACCTTTTGTTCTCTCAGGGGCAACAATACTCCTCCAAAATTCCTCTTCTAGTACAGGATACATGTGATTGTTGGCCTCATTGTAAATCAAACAAGGAACATGGTGATTTTTGACTTTGGGAATGTGTTGGTAAAATATGTCAAACTCTAAATCCATTGCATATAAGCCGATTCCATAGTTTTCACAGAATCTGACAACTTGATTAGTTGTTATGCCAGTATCAATCTCACCTTCTTGAAAAATATTCATCAAGCCATCAAATGTTACTCCTTTAATGTGTTTTGAATATGTGTTCATTAAATGTTGATAAACACAGATGTTTTCATTGGTAAAGTTTGGTTCAAGGATTAAATGGTGGTAGTTTAAAACAGTCCAAAACATTCTTTGCTCTAGTAATGCTACTTGTTGATGTGGAACTGGTTGTGTTGTGTAATCAATTGCTAAAATATCATAATCATATGGTTGCCTTTCAGCATACTCACTTGTTAAAGTATCAAGGTGTTTTTCAATTAAATGGGCAGAAATATCTCAAATAATTCCAGTCTTGCTATTTTTGTAATCATATTCTCCATAATGGATTACATACTTAAATTCATATGTAACAATTACTCTTTGTGAGAAGAGAGTTTTGGAAGATAATACAATACATAGTCTATGTGTCTTTCTTGTTGAGCATCAAACAGAATATTTGGTCTCTTTCTTTTTGATACCTTGTCCACTTGTTGATCTTTACATGACAATTCAGGTGAATCTAGTTATTTTTTTTTTCAACAACTTCCATCCCCCCAGATTGGAATTCTTTCATAATCTTGTCAGATTTTTTGATGAATTTGTTGTCCAAAGTTAGTAAATAGTTTCCAATGATTGCTGCTTTATTGCTCCAAATGAACTTTGCAATATGTATTTGCAACATCTTGTGCTCTTTCTCATTACGTGGTAGCTTAAGCTGGTTCAAAATAGTGCTACTTTTTCTTTTTATTGGAACAAATTGTCCTTTATAAGTCAAGGCAAATTTTTTTGGTTCAAATAACTGTATACTTTGGTAGAATTTGCATACACTTTCCAACAAGAACATGTTTAGTATAAGAAATTAAAATGTGTAGAATAATTGCAAATAATAAAATACTCATTTTAAAAAAAAGAAGTTATTTAATCAACAAAAGAACACAACCAAACAAGCACTAGTTAGCATCAAAGAACTACTTGTTTCGCTTGAAGAGAAGAATGTGAGGTTCCGGTGCATGTAGCATGTAATGATACCATCCAGGACTTTGTTTCACACCCAGTCCACGCCACTCACTCTCAGTCATCAGTCGACCTTTTTGTTCGAGAGTTGAATTAACCAATTTGAATTAAAATTAAAATTTTTTTTTTTTGAGTGTTTGATTTTTTTACCTTGAGGGACCCAACGAGCTGCGGACGAGGAGAAAAAATAAAGGAAAGTAAATAAAAGGGGAAAAAAAAGCGGTAAAAGAGAATGAATGAGAAAAACCAAAGTAATAATCAAAAAGCTTTACCAATTTCACGCGGAAGGCTGGATTATGCGGAATAATAATAATAATGATTAATTCGTGAAATAAAACAAAATAATAACAATATTTAAGAAAAAAAGAAAAAAACTCACTTGACATGTCTATACTCATATTGATCATCAGCGTATCGAACAGAATAAATAATATCCTCTGTGTTTTTTTCCAAAAATTACATTTAAGCAACTATGAATCATGACAATATAGAAAAAAAAGCAAATAAATGTACACAAATATACCTTCATGTTCAGCAATATCA
>JADGJH010000234.1:0-24070 GCA_027596945.1 Physocladia obscura
AAATAACATTATTTTCTTTCACAGTTATCTAATAAATAATATTTCCAATTCTATTAAATATTATTTAACATTTATTCAGCTTGTATAACACATTTTATTTCTCAAATCTAACACCTCCCCTCAAGGTGAATATGTGTTACACTGCCAGAACTTTTCTAAATCTTTTAGCTCTATCTTTCTAGGAGTCCAGTCTATATGGATCAAAATTATAAGAATAGGAATTGCACCTATCTCCTAGATTAATTACTGTAAAACAAAAACCAATTTTCTAAAAAAACAAAACTGATTCTCAACAGAATGAGAAAGTAGAGGAAGATGAGGATATTGTTATTGAATAAAAACAATAATACTGCATCAATTAGAAAAAATGGACAGAATTGGAGAGTGACTTGTTCAAACCCAAACAAAGAAATAGCCTCACCAGACTTTCTTTGGGAAGGAAAAGTGGAAAACTTTTCAAGAGAGCTCCCATTTGGTTGTCAAGTGATAATAAACCAACATGAGGATCAGTGCAATGGAAAATGGGCACAACCAGGAATTTCAGGAATTTTCCTTGGAATGGTTGGTTGTTAATCTACAAGGTACATGCAGCAATGGGTTTGTTGAACTCTCAAAATCATTTTCAAGGTCTTTCTTTAAACCTGGAAATCAGAAATCAGTCTCTTGGAGCTAATATGTGAAATAATTTCACAATTCTTCTTGATTTCTGCATTGTGCACCAATTCATAAACAAATGGACAAAACTGTGACAAGTGTTTGGCCAGAAAATGAAATTCAACATATAGAGGAATTTGCAGATGTTGATATATTGGAAAAAAAAAAAGAAGATTCATCACATGTTTCACTTCAGGGCAGGAATAATAGATTTCAACAATAAAAGAATTAATGAAACAAGTTCCAGAGTTGATAATTCCAGTTAACACTGATAGTGATGTGACTGATGATGAAGAAGGTGATTCACCTTGTGAAAGCTCTGGTGAATAATCTAGAATTAATCTAGAACTTGGTAAAGTCAACTAAATCCAATGAATCTAAGTAGTCTTGAAAAAGTTTTAAATAAATGTGGAATCAAATTTTGTTGAGAAATGATGAAGTAGAAATTGAATGGATTAAGATCCAATGTTCAGACAAAAATAGGAGAAAAGCTTCTAATAATAAAGTTATTTCAGAGTAGAACTGAAAAAAAAAGATTGGTTGGAAAATGAATGAGCCTGCAATGCTGATCGATGAACAACCAACGCAACAGCCAATACAAACGCAAGGAGAAACACAAACGCCAGCGCAAAAAGCGGAGGCCGTGCTTCGCAACAGTAGCAAGCGCAGTAATGGCAGGCGGCACATTGCAACCGACGAACCCGTTTCGAAAAAAATTCAGCAGCAGCGCGCAACTTTACGCGCGTACCGCGAGCGCAAAAAACGTTACGTTAAAGACCTCGAGGAAACGGTGGCCGATCTGTCGCGGGTTCGTTGCACATTTTCCCCTCAGCAAGCCTAAACATAAACTGGAATTTATTATTCGTAAAGGAAACCCAAGTTGGTGAATCCCTCAAGCTACACGTCAAGCACCTTGAAGCTGAAAATGTGATCCTGCGCCAACTGGCTGCGCCCTTTGATATGGACCAGACCACTACCAATATTCTCCACTTATCTACCCCAAAGACAAATCAGCCACGAACAATAACTGCACAAGAACTGTTAGAATCTGCGGAACCAGCTCCCACCACAAATCTCTTTGTGAGATCAGATTTTATTCCTTCCACGCACTACGATACTTTTGCTGAAACGCATACGCAATGGGACCTCGAATCAGTGCTTCGGATTGATCCCAGTCGAGGCTCGTTGTCGAAGCTCGTCACCCCACCTACTGATGAGAACCTCATCACCTCGAATTTTGAAGAAACTCGTGACGCCTTGTATGCCATTCCTTCGCTCTCGAACGAAAGTCAACTAGTAGATGAATTGATTGACCTACTTACCGTATGTATTTGTATTTGAATTTAAAATTAATTTTTAACTAGTATTTCACAGAAATTCACTCGAATTAATACTGACATTTCGAACCCACATGTATGCCGCGTAAAATTTGCAATGATTAAAAGCAGGAAAGGCAAGATATTGGAAAAATGTGCTAAATGCAACAAGGACATGGGTGCAGTGGTTTTAATATTAACTGCCGTCACAGAACAGTACGGGATTATTGACGCTTACACATAACTGGATGATTCGATGGAATTAATGTGTATAATAAAATGTTTAAAATAGCTAAGATGAAGGTTGTGTGTAAAGCGAGTTACGGCGTATTTGAAATACCCACAATCACCGAATCAAATACCGATGACAAATCATTTTTTTTTTTTGATTTCGAAATCTGCATTGCAAATACTCACAACGCCCCAAGCGTGAAAAAGTCTATCAGAAGACGCTCTTGAACCGAAAGGACATCCCCATATGGCCACGCCCCAAAATGCCAGTGCCAACAGCCATCATGTAGCTGTAATTGCCGCCAAGTGCCCGGATATACAGTTGCGGGAACACGCAACTGTTTCCGATTTTGAAAAAACGCCTCATACCAATCTCTACGACAACTCTACCAAAAGTAACACAAAAAAACCTGATACTACGATGCAAAAAAAACGGAAAAGAAAATCTATGTCGAAAGCTGCTGCAAAGATTCATCGAATCTGTCCAACAAACAGCAGTGCTAAAAAATGCCTCATCTTCGGAACAAAACGGAGAGTGATCCTCAAACCCCAAACACTGTTCCGCCGTGCAAAATTCCACCACCTGAAACATGGCCAACGCAAGCAACAGCGAGAGGAACGACAATGCCCAAAACAGGCAGCTTACATTGCGAGTCTCAAGGCACGAATCGAGGAGCTCCGAAAGTTTGACATTGAATCGGAAAACGAGCGGCTGATGCAACGGCTCGAAAAATTGCATCGCGAAAATATGGCGCTGAAGCGTGCGGTTAATCCGTTTGTATTTTTGGGGTATGCGGGAAAGGGGTGGTTGGATGATGTTTGCCGGAATTTGGCCAATGGTGCTTTCGGGCCACCTTCTGTTTTGTCGCTTGATTCTCCTCCTGACTCTGAAGTTGCTGAGTCACCTGATCCTGTGTAAGGGTGAACTTTTCACGTTGGTTCGAATAAAAAATGAATGTGTTTATAACAGAATTTTATCGACATTATGAAAAGGTGTAGGAGGTTGAAAAACTCAGACGTACAGCAACAGAAATAATTGAATATGGAATCTTTTTTCAATCCATAAATTTGCTGAATTTTATTCTTCGTCAAAAATTTATCAAATTTTTATGGAGCGATAAGTTTTTATTACAGCTTGATTTTTAAACTCTTTATTTCTGAATTTTAGATTAAGCTAGATCAGCAAACCAACGAGAAAAAAATAATTAATCGAGTCCATCAACACGAGCGCAATAGAAACATAAAAATTGGTGCAATCGGAACTCTACTTACACTGCAATAGTATAACCAATGACGGACTCGATCTCGGCATTGTCGCTATTCAAATAAGCCCAAACAAAAGGCGTCTGAAAAACAAGAGGCAAAAAAAAATCTATTCATGTTAAATTTTCTTCAAACCCCTGTCAACAGTATGATTGAAGAAAATAAACTATCACTTGAACAATCTTGTCATTTTTCAATAAAACAAACTGCGACTACGAATTAATACAAGGCTCTTGTCTCAAATTCTACGGCTATATCTCTAAATTGACCGGCGCAGACATATTGCTTGTTAACTCATTGCCGTCTTTTGGAATTGAAGGAGGGTTATGAGGACAAATTTTCAACTACAAATTTCTTGGCTAATTTACGACTGACTAATGTGCAATTCTTTGCGACGGCACGACTTGCTTCCTTTTCTTTTTTCTTTTTATTATTATTATTATTATTATTATTATTATTGATTATTTATTTTATTGAAGAAAATTTCTATCACTTTGCAAAATGGTGAACACAAATTTGTAACTTCTCAACGTTTGCTGCTACTTTACATTCATTAACAATTCAACATTTCCATAGAAAAAAGGATAAAACATGAAGTAAAAATTGAAAACGGCAATGTTGGAATGATTGGCGAATGATGAAATATATTCTCAACAGATTTTTTGCTTACATCTATTCATGGAAGTTTGAACTGTTTTCCATTATGAATATTTTTGCTATTACGATCATGATAATTCTCGACTTGAATATTATAGTTTGATAACAAAATTTTTATTCAAAACAATTTTTTTTGCCAACGCTTTGTTATCAAAATTTTTCCTTTATGAATTCTTTCCTTTTTAGAAAGCCAACATACCGTTTTCAAATTCCATCTCTGACATTTTTATTTTTATTTTTATTGAATACGCGTGGCCTTTTTATCTATCATAATTACAAAGATAAGGTCTGGCGGAATATTCGGTGATATAGAAAAACAAAGAAAGAGGAAGCAATAAAAACGGGGGTAAAAACAAAATAATGATTAGTACACAAGAAATGGATTATCAAATTGATGGCAAAGGCCTATTGGCCAACGTAAAAGTCAACACGACGACTAAGAGCTGGACCGTCGCCTGTATCAGAAACTAAAAAAGCAGTTCGATTAAGAAAGGTAATGACATCAAGGTGATAATAAATGTTATTACGTTAAAAATCAGCAAAATAAATAATTTACGGAAAATTACTTTCTTTGACTAGACACAACAAGTATTCAGAGAACGGAAAGCCAACTGTACGAAACAACTCGAAACACAGATTCTAGAGCTAAAACAAATACTCGAATCGAGGGATCCAAAGCATTTTCACACGAAGCTCACATTTCGAGCTGCGGAATTAGAGGCAGAAAATGCGCTTCTAACGACAATGTTAGAGCAAAAAAATTTGCAGTTTTGCCAAATGAGTTCTTTTGATAAGTCAAATTTTTGAAGAAAACGATCATATACTATTTTTTCACATATCTCGTTTATAAAACAATTGTACCTCACATTTTTTTTTTTCATTCTAAAATTTTTTTGGAGTGTTGATATAAAGAAAAAAGAAAAAAAAACGACTTTTGAAGAGGGGAGGAATATAGAATAAATTCTAAATTCCAGAGAATTGAAATAAATTTACAGGCTTATTTCAAAAGGAATGATCGGTGATTGGCAAGTAGCAAATATTATTTTCAAATAAATAAAATAAAAATTTCTTAATAAAATGAAAATAAAACAAAAATCAACTAATAAAGTCAGATTCTAACCTTATCCTGGCCAAAATCAATTATCGTTAAGTTGCTGAGGAAAAAAACTTTCAGTCAATCCAGGGTGAGCATTTTTTCGCGGATTTTTATTAGTGCACCTAATGATAGTAGACACGATGTTTTGGTTCTTGGATTTTTAAAGTAGCAGCCCGATTTTGCAGAATATAGATTTTGCGCTCGTTACTTGTAGATGTATTTATTTAAAACCGAGTTAAACAATATCAGTATGAATTTCCATAAACGAAAATTTTCTTTCCATTTTAAATAGCCAGCAACAATGGTGATTTTATAGCCTTTATTTGAATGACGAAATCTGGATGTGATTTTTGCGATCATTTTTGGAGTGGTCCAGCAATTTGATTTGAAATATGGCAATGGACAATCGGGAAACAAGCTTCAGCTTTCTGCCTGGCTTTGATGAGAGCAACAATGTGGCAGGCGTGAATGTAGATTTGCTTGGCGACATCGACGAATTATTTGGTCAATCAGAAGTCGCACAGGAACCGGGACCGAAGAAACGCGGACGCAAGCCAGCGAACAGCGAACCGGCTACCAAACGCATCGCCCAGGTCCGAAGCGCAGCCCGCGCGTATCGCGAACGGAAAGAAAAGTATAAATTACAATCTCTTGTATTTTCAATTTATTTTACGTTACTATCATTATTAAAAGGATTAAATTGGATTGTAGATACGTTGCCGAACTGGAAGCAACCGTCAAACAGCTTCAGGACGAGCGCCAAGGTGATTCTTCTGACCTAACTCGCCGCGTACAACAACTTGAAGCTGAAAACTCGAGACTTCGTCTGATGGCCGTCGCATTTGATCCTTCTCACCTTTCATCACAAATGCAGTCAGCCCAATATCAGCAGCCCCTCTTTCAACAACAGCTGCCACAACCGCAACAGCTGCCCCAACCACAACAGCAGTATGATCCAATATCATCACATCCAGTCGCAACTATAGCGCCTCCAATTTTTAGTAATGACATTGACATTTTCTCATCCATTTCTTTTCCACAATTGCCTGCCAAAAATTTTAAGCAGAGCCACGCCGATATGGATTTCTCGAATATTCGCATGTCGGATCTGGATGCTTTATTAGATATTCCTTTACCTGAGCCGCCTTCACCCCAAGATGTCATTGAACCACATTTTGATCGAGTAAAAGAATACCTGAAGAATGTTCCAAGTTTGATTGGTAATATTGGCTTGGTTGATGACTTGTGCCGCCTTTACATTGTAAGAAATATCATTTTGTACCTTTTTTTTTTTCCTTTTTTTTCCGTCTTTTTCCATCTTTTTTTTTTTTTTCCTGCGTAACTTTTTTTTGTTTTTCATTATTATTCAGAGTTATCTCGACAGAAACACAAGTGAATATGCAGCAATTATTGGAGCATGCCGATTCACCTATGGTGAAATTCAAGTTACACAAGGAAAGATTATTGATCTTTGCATTTCTGTTCCTGATGACTTGGATAAAGTTATGCGTCTTTTTGAGACAGTCACGAAGGAGTATGACATTAGTTTGCCAACGACTCCAATGAAATAGCAGCCGTCTTTTTTTCATTCTATGAGAAATAAACAAATATTATCTCCAGAGTTTAATATCAACAATGATACGTTGGGTGACGAGTTAGTCGCTCGAAGCAGCCAACACGGTTCAGCGGGCGCAGGACCAATTTAATTGAAGAGCCAAACGGAGCAGACGCAAGGCACCAAATTCAGAGCCAGCATCCAAAACGTATTGGACAAATACGATCCGCAGTAACGCGAACATATCGTGAGAAAAAATTTAAAAAAACGCGCTAAAATATTTAATTGCATATTTCGTGAGAATTTACTCTTATTCTCTTTAAAATCAAATAATGCCGTCGAATTTACGCGTCAAAATTGAGACTGATAAAGCGCTGTTTCAGCAAATGGGTAGGGGGCACCTCGTCAACTGTAACTTTCAAGAATCAAAGATCGGCTAATAAACATTCGCTTTTAATATTTTAAACGAATTTTCTGCAGCACAAACTAAGTGGTACCCATTCAAATTTTCACATCTCTCCAAAATCTCCAATTTTTTTGGATGAGTGCCTCCCTTGGCAAATGGGGGTTTTTTACCCCCCCAATCACACGCCCGCACAGTTTTTTCTGTGGAGCTTCTCTAATAAAAATTTGAATTTCAAAGATTTTCCCTTCGGTTAGTGACAAATCAACTCAACTTTGAATAGTGTGTTTTATTTACTCTCAAATACAGTGACGTGTATTGTGTTTGATTTAAGTGTGAGTGTCCACTAAGAAAATTCATTGACAAATCAACTCAACTTTGAACACTGTGGGATTGTTGACTCAAATTCAGCGAGTGGTATTGTGATTTATGTTAGTGAGACTCTCCGCTTGAAATGATGTTGTCTTTTGGTGCCAGAATTATCTTGTTTCTTATTAGTAGTAGAGGCATTATTATTCTTTTCTTCAATGCTCACATTATTTATTCTTTTCTTTTTGGTTTCTTTGTCTTGTGTCTTATCATTTCTGGTTGCAAATCTGTACACAACTTCGGCAACCCTAAGAGAGTTTGATATTTCTGGCCAAGTTAATTTATGGCCTTCATCAGAAACCAGCCAATTATTAAAAGATAAATAATAGTGTCCATGGACACCAATTGTGTAAAGGTTAATTGTGCCCCTCAATTTATCTTTTATTCTAGAAACAGCTTCTTGAAGCTCTCTATCTCCTGGTTTTGCTGTTGGATTTACCAATAAGGCAGCATCCCCAAAAGATTGTAGTTTCAATAATAATTCAGAAATTATGAAATCTCCGTCATGTTAAAAACTTTCACTTCCAATTTATCTATTATTATTTGGAATCTGATCATGTCAATAAATTCTTGTCAAAGCTTTTTGTCTAAGTGACTCTTAGCAGGGTTTGTCTTGATCTGTCCTATGCGTTTTAGAACATAAAGATAAATTTCCTCATGTTCTGCCCAGGATTTTTTTTGCAATTTTTCCAGCTTATTTCCATGATCACTAATTATTTCATCCTTTGCAGGGACTACTTTCTCTAGTAATTCCAGTTTCATATTATTTGGGTTACTTTCATAATAATTATGAATATTTCCAAATCCTCAAAACCTTGCGGTGACCAATCAAGCCAAGTTGCTACTAAATACTGGAAGGTGTATAAAAACTGTTTGTTTCTTTTTGAAAATAGTGACAGCAAATCAATAAAAATCAATCATCTCTAAAACTCTATGCTACACACTGCAAATTAATTCATTTGCAAAGATACCAGAAACAATTATGTCAAAAAGATCTAAAAGTGTAAAATAAACTAAACCTTATCAAAAAATTAGAATTCCTTACTTTGGGTCAAATCAACCTGTTGTCATTGAAATCCCTGATCATTTATTGAATATGGAGAACCCAAATTGTGCTAATATTAATCAGTCTATGAAGAAAATAATAGCTGAATTGGAACAAACTATCAAAGAGTTACAATAAAGGGTGATGCTAATTCAAATGAAAGTAATGTTCAAGAAAGCAAGAAAGATCTAGTTATTAAAACACTATTTGATGAAATAGCACAATTAACAGATGATAAAAGAAATTATGGAACAGAGAACAAATTATTCTCAATTGATATTCAGATTGGAATGGTTTTATATTCCAAAAAGAGATTAGATGTCAATTCTAAGAAGAATATTGTGAGACAACAAGAACTTATTTGGTGTAACCCAAATGTGCTACACAATGTTAGAGTATAAAGGATTCAAGCTGTATTGAAAGATGAATTCACTTGTTATTGAAAGAAATTGCTCAATTTGCTTAAAAAGTAAAGAACAAAACAGCAGACTTGCAATTTCCATCATTAAGCAGAAACTTTTTGTATTAATACAAAAAAGTTTTGTATGGGAAGGAAAATGCAAGATTTATTTAAAGACTGTTTTTGGAATTTATGATTGACAATTTTTGAACAATGTAAAGAAAAAAGAATTCTTGCTAAAAATCCATACCATACACAATCATAACCAGAAATTGCAACACACAAACTCAAAAAGAATCAGCCATCCATTCAAAAGAGACTACTAAAGTATCTCAAGAATGATTTTGCAGACAACAAGATTTTTGAACTGAGGTTTCAATGATAAATTATTCTCATTCTGAACCTTCATCATTGTGGTTAGATACTTGTAATTCTTGAAATACTTGATTACAGAATCCATAAACTCTCCCTTCATCTTGACTGTGCTCAATCATTCTTATGTACACACTGCTGTCAAGATCTAAATCTTTCCATTTCAACTGTTTGGGTGTAGTTTGGCACTTCATATGAACCATGTGTCCTGAAGCTGTTTCATCATTGTCTTTTAGCAAGCCATATTGGGTGAAATGGGACATACTCTCAACTTTGTTTCTTTCTTTTGAACAAAGTAACTATGCCACCAACAATTATGACATCTCTCTCAGCTTGATTGTTGTTTTTCTTGACTTTCAATCTCAAAAATGAAAGCAGTACATTTCCGTTGGAAGTGGACTTTCAGCTGCAAAAGTAAGTTGCAAGTTCACATAATAGGGTAGGAAGTATGCATGGAAGGAAAAAGTTATGACAAAGACTGGACATCAGCTGGAATGGAAACAGGTCACCAGAAATGAGGATTGAGTTTTACTTACCATGTTGCAATAAAGTCATTTATGGAAAAAAAAAGTTTCAAGGGCTGTCATTTTTCAGTGAGTGTAATTTTAATGTGGGTTGGGCCATTTACTTCAATAATCTTTGTGAGCTCATTAACTTTTGCCTCCAATTCTTTGGCATGGGTAGCATGGCCTTCTCTGAACATAATTTTCATTTCTATGTATTTTTCATTTTTCAAATATACAGTCTGTACCACAAAAATCAAACAAAATAAAAAATGTACACTGTACACAAAATAGAGCGTATCCTTAATTTACGTGAGGCCCACATGCTCTTGAAGGCAGCCAAAATCAACGCACCTACAAGGAAACACTGCAGAACTATCTTATACTGGAATTACGTGCAGCAAAGGAAGAGTATGGTGTGGATTTGGTCTTTATGCAAGACAATGCCTCTTGCCACAAAGCCAAATCAGTCTTGGATTTTCTGGCCAAACAACACGTTTCTGTCCTGGAGTGGCCCCAAGTAGCCCGGATCTGAACCCAATAGAGAATTTATTGCATATTCTTAAGGTTCAGAGATAAAAGAAATTTGGGATGCCTCAGACTAGAGAGGCTTTAATTGACCAAATATTTGCAGTATGGGAGGAATTTGATGATTCTCTTTGTGATTCTCTTTTCTTCTCTATTCATAACAGATTGGAAGAGTGTGTGAGGAAAAAGGGTTGTTGGACAAGATATTAAATAAAATTTTGTGAGTGTTTAATTGCATGAGGTAAGCAGTTATCCATCTACAGTCTGTCCCACAAAAATCAAACAACATACTTGTTAGCAGGCTTGTCACTAGCCACTTTTTTTCCAGGTTTAATTCAATCCTTTTTTTTTTTTGACTGTACCATTGTCATTGTTATAGAACCAAAACTAAAACCTATTCCCTTATTAGTTTCATTGCACGTGCTGTTAATGTTATTGCTACATTGTGTGTTTGCAATTTCAGAAGTTATGTGGACTTGTAAACATTTGAAGCACGTTATTAAAGTAAACTCCATATCTGAACAATTTGATTTCATTTATTCAGTATGCAACAGGTTCACAAGTATTGAAAAGAAAAATAATAACATAGAAAACCACACTAAATGCAAGGACCTAACAGAGATGCATTAGGTCCAAGCTGCCCTGTCATTTTTTCGTATTGCTTCTGTTTCCCATCCATCAACACTTCATAAAATTTTTTCCCATCCTCTTCAGTGCAAACCTCAAGCACTTTCTTCTTGAGACGAACAACTTCAATAAGTTCTTGTGGCATAATGTCGGGATATTGTGTTCCAATGAAAGCTTCTGCATTTCCCTCCCTCTCACATTTAGTTGAAAAATTCTGTTATACTGCTGTTAGCTAGATGAAATTTGCGAAAAAATGACGAAAAATAATTTCGGAATAACCGTAAATGCAGTGCACAATTCGTCAACAAGAGCCTCGCTATTGGCTAAACTAGGTATAGCAATCATTTTATCAAACGCATCTTTTCCAAACGGGCACGAATTATCAAGAATCGGCGGCGTCCGTTTCACAATTTGTGATTGTTCGTTATTTTCATCATCAAGCAAAGATTGCAGCAGGTCAAAGTCATTTGCGGTTTCATTGTTTGAAGCTGTTTCTGTACGAATGGAAGTAAAATTCACATTCGACTTTGACGGTTGCGATGCTTGAAAGAGAAGTGGTGAGTCGTTTGAAACAGACTGCGTCAGCAAAGGAGTGGTGTCAGGAAGAGACCGCGATAAAAGGCGGGTCAAAGAATCATCTGACGCAGTTTCTAAAACCTTTTGCCTTTTCAGCAAATCCGATTGCGTCAAATTCGGCCCTGTGGTTGTAAATAAATTCGCCATATTACCACTACCAAACGAGCTAGATCCTGTTGGATTGAACATCAATGGGCCGGAGTTGCTGAGCGTATTAATCATTGAGTTGACAGTAGCGCCAAGAATCGGCAATCCCAGCGTCGGTTGTTTGGCAAAGTCGAAATTAAATGTCATTTGACGCAAGATTGAGTTTTCAGTTTCAAGGGCTGTAACTTTTTCAGTAAGTGCGATTTCAACCGGAGTTGGGCCTTTTGCTTCGACAATCTTAGTGAGATCGTCGACTTTTGCCTCCAATTCTTTGACATGATTAGCACGGCGTTCTCTGAACGCGCGTTGGGCCTTTTATTTTAGTATTGTTCAGAACAGTAGTAAATATCATATGATTTTTTCAAATGCAGGAGATTGATAGATAATCAGCTACTCACTTCTCTCGACTGAGCAACACGCTTGTTGGCCGGTTCGTCGTTCGCAAGTTTCCTCCCAGGTTTAGCTCGCTCCTTCTTCTTTGGTTGTGATTCTGGATCAGGATCGGCATTGTTTCCATCGTTAGAACCATTGCTTGCGTCTGAGCCAGATCCCGTTCTCTTGTTTGTGTTGTTGGCAATGCTGTTGGCATCAAAGACATTATGTGAGCTTATAATGGCGCTTGCGCTTAATGTTGTTTCTTGCAGTTGCAATGCCGATTGCTGCGCAAGAAACCAGTCAAGTGCTGTTTGTTCCATCTTTCGTCAATGATTTTTGCGAAACAATTTGCACCAAAAAAAGAAAAGCCACGTCAGTTCAAAATATCAAAAATATTTCTATTCTCCGACAGATAACAAGCCTGTTTGCCAAACTTGCCAACTTGACACAAAGCAAAAATTAAGCATATTTCGTATTGCAGGCTATAAATCTTCAGCTCTGCAATGTTTACGATTTCTAATTATAATAGGGTTCAAATTTTCTAACAATAATTTTTCAACGAATTGAAAAAATTCAACGTAATATTTATTTATTATATTCTTGAAGATTCTTCCTGTTAGAACTGTCTACAAAAAACCTCAGAATAATCAATTCCACAAGAAACAGGAAGGTAAGATAAATATGACACACACAAAAGTAGGAGTATTTTGGTTCAACAGAAGTTATCAACCTTGAGGTACCTGAAGTTAGTTAGCCCAATTTATGTAAATATCAATCAAACTATGAAGGAACATACTGTTTCAATCTACATTATGATTCTATGTGTTAAGGATTTTCAGGTGAATTCTCTTTTCTTTATTAGCAATTCCCATTGTCCAAATATCCTTCAACCAATAAAATGAAACAATCACAATTTCTGTCCAATTTCCTTAACACACAAAGGTCTACAGTTTATATGGACATATAATTTCTGCTTAATGTCAAAAATGGCATGTTTGTTGATTGTCTCTGTTGACTGTGTTTTTGAATGCAGTCACCATTAATAAAGAATTAAGTCCATCTTTCATACAGCTTGAACCCATTCTACCTTTAACAAATATCAAAAATTTAGAAGAAACTGTCAAATGACTTCAATTGAAACCAGTGAAAAGAGTTAAGAATTGTGTAAATCAAAAAACAGAATATCAAATACCTATTTCTTTCATATTTCCAATGTTCAAACTATAAATCCATCAACATACAAGTTGCTTGCACTTTTGGTATGTGTCCATGATTTTAAACAGAACACAAAAAATAAGGGATATGGTTACTGTTGGACTGGGGTAAAAAGAAAAGGATCAGGAAAAGTCTACTCAGTGGTTTCTTCCATGCCTGTGTTCTTAGCCTTGACCACATATTAGCTATGCCTGAATTGTTGATTTGCATGTGTAACATGGGATTTTAGAGATGATATAATTTTATTGATAAGCTGTGACTATTTCAGAAAAGAAACCAAAGGTTTTTATACATTTTCCAGTGTCTTGGTGGCACCTTGGCTTGATTGATCACCTGGTATCTTAACTAAGTGGCAAATACTGTCATTTCTAATGATACCAGCAGTGTCTTCAATCAAGATTAGGCAAGGGACAAACAGGTAACACCAATTTTTCCATTTTTCCATACAAATTTTCAGAGTCAAAGCACTTAGAAAAACTTGCCTATCAATCCACCACTTGTGAAACATACAACATGTTGTTGAAAGTGCAATTAATACAGAGCCTTTTTCTTGGCTTCCAGCATCTCCTAGCATCAATTGTGAAAGAGTAATAAAAATATTTCTACCATTACAGCCCATTGTGGCATATTGTGCAGAGTACCACTACAGCAGCGTGAGCTGTTGTTCCAATATTGCCCTTGACCAAAAGTACAGCTTTATTCATCTTTTTTATCAATACAATGTTACCCTTGTTATATACACAAGCTGAGGTCTCATGTATGCATAACAAGTCCTGAGAGAGTCACTATATGTATATGTTACATTACTCAATGATAGAGAAAAACTGTTCAATAAAGCAGCTTCTTATGTACTTAATTCTTTTTACACGTTATTTCAGTGCGGTACTCACTGTAGATGGCTTTTTTCAGTTGTTAGGGCATCTCAGTTATGATTAGAACTTGATATCCAAATCTTAAATGAAAGCTTTGTATTTCAATTATTATTTAGTGTACACAGACAATTAATAGATTAATTATTTTTGGCAGAATTATTCCAGACTGTTGCCACTGGTTATGGAATTTTAACATGAATTTTTATAAAGTTGCATTGTACAAACAAAAATTGATGTTCCTTCCACCTATTAATCATTGTTAAAGTACTGCATTCCAGGATCAAAAGTTTTATCTTGTCCAACACATGCCATGACAACACCTACTGCTGAAATTTTAGCACCTTCATCAGGTTCAATTATGGCAAAATCAATCTGTTTATACAAGATCAACAAACAAAGAAGCAAAGCACAGCTATTGACTGGCATGGCCATTATCAGAAAAAATGATACATTAATTACCATGCTCAAAAGCCAAGGTTCCTACATCTGTGCCAAATAAGTTTCTTACAGCATGGGATTCAGATGATGTTGTTGAGTAGAGTCAGCCTTTAGGAAAGAGATGTCAGACTACAAGTTATCAGTTTTTGTGTATGTTTTGTAAGTCTGCTGTGGGTTTCACTATTTATAGGGCATTTACCACCACTTTGACATTTTTCCCTTAGAAAACTGGTGGCATCACATGGGATGATGTGACAGTTTTCTGAAGGTATTTCAATGGCCCTTTTTACTGGTGCCATTTCACTGGTCCCTTTTCAATGGAATTCATCATTCCATTTGCCAATTGGACAAAATGGTCAATTGAACAAAATTGTAATAGAAATTTCTTCAATTACAAAAGATAACAATGAAAAATTGTTCATGGAAACTCTTGCAACTGACAAGAATTTCAATGAACTGAATTGAAAAGATTTTATATAAATAAAGATATTCATTATTACATTGTGATAACTTATTTAAAACACCTCCTGCAATTATTCCATTCATCCAAAAGCACAATTCATGCATTGTAAAGCATCCTCTACAATGACCAATCGACACTATAGGTATATATGTGATTTGAATTGTATCTTCCTTATAATTAAAGTTAATGTATTGAAACAAATGTGAATTGGTTATATTGCATTATTGCCGCTCTGTGAGCGTGAATGTGATATTGTTTTATTGTAATAATGGTCATGGTCAATTAGTGATGTTGAAGCAAAATAAAGTAGATTGTAAATAGCAAATTATAAATGTAAATGTATATTTACAGTATTTATTGTTTGTTTCAACAGATGTAGAGATTTAATTCTTTTTTGAGGCTTTATTAATTGAAACTCTTGTGAAAACCTGCAACTTGTGTTCTTCTCAAAACAAAAGATCCAATCATACTGGAGAATTTTGAATACTGACACATCCTTTATTTTTTCTTCATTATAAACTACAAAATAAAAAAGTGGATAAGTGAATGTTTTTTCTTGGTTATACCTTGGTGAAAACAAGCAAGTGCAGCTGTCCCGTCAATAATCATACAAGCCTCAAAATGAGTATCATCTCACTCCACAATCTTCAGTCTTTCTTTACGCTTTTGTAAATATGATTTTATCATTGCAAAATATTGCTTGATCTGTTCATTTTTTGTTTTGATTTGAAAAGTTAATCACAAGCCATCAAATCTTACAGGGTTCATATCAGGAAAATAAGACAAAAAAAATAATGAAACAACTCCAACTGCCTCAGATGCCTCTCTAATGCATGGATCCTTGTGTATTAGGCAATTATCCAAAACCAAAATACTGTCTGGTTGTGGAAATGCATTCATTTTTAGAAGCTGAATTTTTTAGGGTTGTAGCATCCACAACAACAAGCAAAATAAGAACAAACCAGGTCTTCTGTTAACCATTTAAAAAAATCATTTGCATTCACTGATCCCTCTTTGATTGAAAAGAATATCAAACTGCCTTGCAAAAGAGCACCAACAATTGAATGAGAAACACTGCACACATGGACTTAATATTTTTGCTCTCAAACCAGCCCAATCATAACCCCAGCATCTCAGCAGCGTTTTTTATTTACTGCAGATTCATCTGCAAAGACAAGCTGATTTGCATCAAACTGGCCAATGTAAAATTGAAAATTTTGTTGAGCAGATTTGCTTCATTCCACTGCAGCAACAGAGAGCTATTTAATAAAATGAATATTATTACTTGTTTTTCTTATTAAAATTTACAAAACTGTTTGTGATTGAACCCAAGTCACTTGAGACATGCGACAATGTTGAAATACTGGTATGCTATCCTAAAGCTGAAAACACCTCTTCCACAAGCTCTTCCAGATGCCAGTCATTCCTGATTTCTATGAGTGCTGTGATATACTGTTCTAGTTTTTTTCATTGACTGATCAGCAGAATAATAAAAACCCATTACCACAAGAACACATAACTCCAGGATTTGCTGCCTCTACTTGCTTGTGCAAATGGCTTTCAAATCATTCCAAGTTCAGTTAACTAGCATTTTGTCAACATATAGTTGTTTGGCCATTTCATTGACACTGTATCCAGCCAACATTGTCCAGATAATCCTCCATAGAAGCAGATCTGGACACTGAATACATTCCATTCTTTCTAAAACTGTGAATTGCATTAGTTTGGCAAATAATTGTGAAGACCAGTATATCCAAGTATACTGGAGTACATACATTTTTTGAAAATTAGAATTTTTTATTGATTTCTCAATCATTTTGAAATCAGCATTAACTGTTTCCAATTTTTGTAATGGAGGCAATTGAGAAATGTAAATCAATAACAAAGAAGAGAGAATTTTGCCAAAAATCCTTACTGTTAAAGCATATGCAACTCTGTGGTATTACAAACAAGTAATGCAAAATAAATCTTTTTTCATTATTGTAAGGTTTTTTGTTCTCAAATAAAAGAAATAAATTTTTGTCAGCAATCTAATCTTACAAAATTTAAAAGCAAACAATCTTTATGAAAAGATTAAACTAATGCTGTTTCAACTGATTTGTTCTTACTGTGACACACTTCTGCAAAGGCACTAACAGAATCAACAGAGAACCATGGAAAAAAATCTAACATGTTCACTAGTTAATAGTAAGAGACCCACTTCACTTATGTCTTCAATTATTTATTACCATTGCTTGACACAAAATGACTTTCAAAATAATATAAGAAAAAGTTAAAAGATGTATAAATCAAAAAACACAATAACAAAATCCCATTTTCCTTCATATTTCCAACATCCAAGCTATAAATCCATCCATACATAAGTTCCCTGCACTTTTGGTAAGTGCCTATGATTTAAAAAGCAGGGTACAGTAGTTACTGGAAATGGTTGCTCCTGGGACCAGAGTAAAAAAGGAGAAACAGGCCTACTCAGCAGTTTCTTGATGTGTCTCATGTACAATTTCACTCAAAAAAAGAAAAAAAAAGAGAAAACTCAAAGATACATTTACACTAGTGAAGTTCAAATTTGGAGGCATCTCAAGGAACAAAACAGATAAAAGAAACTACACAAAAATGGTTGCAAAGAGGGCTCTGGATTTAGTTTTTAGTGTGGAATCTTCACAAATAAAAGTTCTGTCAACTCTCAAATTTAATATGTCTACTATCAAGTTTCTCATAGACCTACCAAAATATCAACAGTAAGAAAAGTGCAAAAGCAAAAAAATTGGAATTAGATGCAGAAAATGAACACGAGGACCAATAGTGTCAGAATAAATCAGAACGCAGGAAAAGCGAATAAGAATCAAACGAAATCAGTATAACAGCAAGTGACTAAGAGCAAATAAACTGGAGCAAGAGCAAATGAGCAAATGCGCAAACGCAAGCCAAATTGAGAATCAATGTGAGTATGTGAATGCAAGTGTGAATGTCTGTATTTGCAAGTAAATATTGGCTTTGGCACGAAATCAACTTTCGTCGTATTGTGAATCTTCATACACACCATACGTGGATGTATAAGTGCGAATGTGTGTGCGTATACAAGTAATGTGTACAAGTTTGAGAATGCAGTCATATGCATGTGTTTGAATGTGATAAATCGCAAGATACGTTCGCAATACTGTATATTTGCGGGAAAGAAAGTAGAAGATTTTGAGTGTGAGTGCGGGTGTGTGTGTGTTTTTATGTTTGTGGTATAGAAGGAGAATAAGACAACCAAAACAGCAACAAAACAGGTGTGACGGTGTAATGATTGAATTGCAAGAAAAAAATAGATTGGGAATAATGAGTGCTGGTAGGCCGTCTTTTTTCGGTGTTTTTTCTTCATCCACAAATAATGAAATGGCGAACTAATTCTGAAATTGAAGAAATTTATTTCTGCTTTCGGGTGTTATTTTACCAGATTACTTCAAAATCGCCGCCAAACCACAAAACAAATGTTGTGACTCGATTTGTATATTTAAGAAATTAAACACTGACGATTTGATTCAGATAGTTGTGTGCGCGTGTATGTTCGCTTTACCAATGTGGATAAAATCAAACTTGAAGTTGTTTTCATGGAATCAAAAAAGCTTGGCCACCAATTTTAAGACACTAAAATTGTATACTTTGCATTATTGCAAAACCGCATTTAGAGGTAGTTAATAGAAGTAACGCAAAGGTCAAATTTATGTATACTTCGTAGATCCGACTACTCATAATTATATAAATGCAAAATCAGTTGAACAAAAATTTGAAAATTTATCGCAAGCCATCAGACACCCGGTAAAGCAACGAATTTAGTTTTCAGTGCTTTCTTCAGAATTATCGATTTAAAACTAATTTTTTTTGCAACTAATAACTACTTCTAGACTCAAAGAATTGAATCCAAAAATTTTAATTTTTATAATGCAGACTTTAAATATTACTTGCTATTAACATTCACACAATTCGATTTCAAATTATTCGACTTTTTAATAGCGGAAGTCATGCTTAAAGGGGCAATCAAACTAACATTCAAAAAATAATTTTGAGAAAAAAGCCAACGAAATCAAATCCTGTAAGGCGAAAGAGCAATGAAAGGAACGATGGATACAATTCTGAACGATGTTAATGGACTTATTGACGGATCGAATCCGGCTGTTGTAGATCTTCTTGGTGGGTGTTTTCACCTCCCGTATATGTCGAAATTCAAATAGTATTTTAATGAAAAATTGTGCAGGTAATGAAAGCGCATTTTCGGGGTACTTAAACATTGTCAGTCATGCGCGGATGGATTGGGTCCGTCGCTTCTTTATGCTTTCGTCAAGCACATTGTTTATGTTTGCAACATCGGCACCAAGCGAAACTGCTGTCGATCGGTTTCCTATCCACGGCGGTGTGCGTGTTTTCGCAAACTCGACGCTGATCGATAATGCGTTTGTATTTGAAATTACTGATGGATCGAAACTATGGATGTACGCTTTATTATTATTATTATTATTACTATTATTTAGTTCTTGTTCTTGCTTTTGTTTTGTGAACCAAATCAATGTAGCCTCGGTGCCGCTTCCCCCACCGGAAAAGACACGTGGATGACGATGGTTCAATTGACGGCTTCTCGTGCCCCACTTCCTCCGGCTACACTTCTTATGCGCACACCCAGCAAATCACGCTCCACGCATTCGCAACTTTCGCCAACAAGCGCTGGAACTGACGATGGATTGCTCAGCGTATATCCGCCGCGTGGACAATATGAATTTTTCTATCATCCGCTTCCACCACGCCATGCATCAGTGTATTCGCACTCTCTATCTGGCTCTGGATCCGATGACAGTTTATTGGCTGCAAACTATCACTACGCGACACTACAAGCATCACAACCTGCAATCTTTTCACCTGGAATTTCAGAGACACTTGGTGTCCAAGGTGGGGGCGTGTTCCGTGGTTTGGACGATAAGAAGAAACCTGAAAGAAAAAAGGATTTATCAAGCTGGTTGAAGGAACTGTATTAGTAGGAAACTTTAGACTCCAGCTGTGTATTAAAAATTTCTTTTCTTCTCTTTTTTTTTAAATAGTTTGTTTGCTTGCTTTTTCTAAAAAAAATTTTGTGCTTCTTATTTCTGTTGGCTGAGAAACTTTCAGTAAAATACTCAGGAGTTTACAAAAAAAAACACAATTTTTATCAAAAAAAAAAAAAGAAAAGAGAGTTATTAATAATAATGACAAACTTTCCAATCAAAAGATCAGTCCTTGGTTTTTAATTTTTTAATTTTTTGGAGATAACTTATTATCTTCGCACAAAGAGAAAAAAGAGATATAGTCTGGATGGAATCAATTGTATGTATCAGATGAAATAAAATAACAAATTCAACGTCATAAAGAAAATTTTTTTTTTGTTTCTCATTCCACACTCGCAAACCGGTTGGAGTTTCAACTGATATAAGCCCGGAAAAACGGACAAGATAATGATTGAACACAGCAGAAAATGTTGTTATTGCGTTCTGCCGTTTTCGTGCACTCTTGCCACACAGCCGAAACTTGATGTTTACAAGGTAGGAATTCTGGGTGTGTTTTGGTCGTATTTTGAGAGTGTTATAGTGGAATATTGATAATATTTTTGGTTCTGGCCATAATTATTACAAAATTATAACAGAAAAAAAAGCTGGCTGTGAGGTTGGTAAGAGCTGGTAGCTTGCTATGTTTGCATTTGTAAGGCAGCAATTATTTCTACAGCTGTTGTTCCTAATTAGGTGCTGGTATTTGATTGTGCTGGTTGGACATTTGCTGCAGTAGTGGGAGTATTTTCCACAAGGGTAATCCCTTGATTAGTAGACATCAGTTGTTTGATAATTTTACTCCACTGGCACATTCATTACTTTTATGTTGCTGGTTTGCTGATACTTTGAATAATCCCCATGTATCAATACCTTGTGACCACTGTTTCCTTTGCTACTGTATTTTTGAGTTCTTGTAGTCATTTGCTTCACCGCTGTGACCTTGATTCATGCTGACACTGCACATAATTAGATTTGTTTTTTGATACAAGCAAAAGTTTGTTGGCAAGTTACTGTGTTACAAAACCCAATGAGGGCACACTCAAAAAGAGAACAAACTGATCATGCAATCACAAAAAACGAAAAAAGAAAATGCAAGTAAATATGATAAACAAAAAATAGGGAAAAATAATGCCCAAAAAAGTCACAATAATTCTTTTATTCATTTTAACATGTATCAAAAGAAAAATTTTCAGAAGGAAAACAGGTCATATAACAAACAAAAACTAAAAAACAATGCCCAGATATTATCAACGGCACAGGAAGAAAAAAGCCAAAGGAAGAAAAATTCATTGGATTGCAAGCCAAAAAAATGCTGGATATGGAAGAAATGGAGGAGGAACTGAATGAAGAGGAAAACAATGGATTTGAAGTAGAAAATGACAATGTAGAATGCCCTGAAATGGGAAAAAAAAAGTGTGATGCAACCAAGGGGTGTGAACTGTACTCTACAACTGACACAGTGGAAAAAGAGAGAAAAGAAGAAGAAAAAAGTGAGAAAGTGAAAAAACAAAGTGAAAAGAGAATACTGGAAGACTTCTAAAACTGGGATAAATAAAAAAGACAAAATGATTTTGCCCAGTGGGAGGGGTTGTCCCAGAATTTTGTCCCAATGGTGTCTCCAAAAATAAACCAAATCATTTGTTCCAAAAAAGACAAACAAAACAAAATGGGCATTATTGCTGAGCAAGAAACAAACCCAACATGATATTACTGCTTTGCATTGTCTCTATAGCACAAAATCTATGCCTGTGTATGTGACTACTGACATTATTGATGGCAAAATATCAGCTTCAATTACAAAATCAATTGACAAATGTGAATCTGGAAAGGCAGCAACTACTTAGCAGCTACAATGAAAATCCCGGAGGCTTTATCAATGTTGTCTCTGTCAATATGTGTATGTTTCTGAAACTACTTGACAGATTCTCAAAGTACTATATTGTCAAGAGTGGCAGATGCCAAAACAGACAACTGCCAAAAGTAAAATTAAAGATTACAGTGCTTGAATTGCTGTTATATTGTTACTGTGGAACCATGGAAAACAAGACATTATCTGAGATGTTTGGTATCCCCCTGCTACTTTGTCTCGTGTACTATCAAATGCAGAATCAGTGCTTCTACTGTTGCTCAGGAATGTCAAAGATACTCAAAATTGCATGGCCAACTTACCAGCAACAAGTTCTATTGGGTGAACAAGTTCAATTACAAGAGCCATTTGTCCAGAACAAGTTTGGTTTCATTGACAGAAAAAATTACCAAATGCAAGAGCCATCTTTCACAGATAAACAAAATGCTATGCATAATGACTGGCTACATTGCATGTATGTTATTGGAGTGCTTTGTTTTGGTGTTGATGGTAAGTTGATAACATATTATTTTATTCAACACACATAACCAAACAGGAACAATTATATGGATGAAACACAACTGCCCCAGCTCTTGGAATGATGGCAAAACAAACCAGGGTTTTTGTGAAAACCTACTGGATGAAGAATTTACTTTGAAAAAGTACAGAGTCTGTACTGATTCAGCCTTTCCAGTCAACAACAAAATGTTCAACAGGATTGTGACACGTCTTAAAGAGGGAGATTTGGATTGAGCCCTAGCAAATATTTATTGTAATTTACAATCAGTAAGCAATGCAATTACTTCAATTTGTCAAACAACTGAATGAGGAATGAGAACAGTCAAAAGGTTTATTGTAAGCTGCTAATGCCTCTTCTGTACAATCAAAAGTTCCAAGCTATTAGATTAGAAGTGGTTCACAGGCTTTATAATTTAAAAGTAAGAAGGATGGGTATTTCTCAAGTAAGAAAAGTATTTTTTGAAGATAATCAATAAATATTTTTAAATAATTTTAATAATTTCAATAATAATATAAATGATCAAAAAAAAAGTTTCAATAATAATATTTTAATTTGAACAGACAACATAATTCAGAAAAAAATAAATAAACAAAAAATTCAATCTTTCTCACTACTGCTGCTTCCTTTTTTTAACAATAGCTCCTGTACTCAAAGTTGATGCAGAAGATTCTGAAGCACTCATTGGGTCAGATGTGCAATGCAAATTTGTAGTGGCAATCAATGGACTGAAGTTCTTTTAATGTGAGACCAACTCTGTTTGTTATAATAGGAGTGAAACTAGAAATATTGTTTGAGTGGTAAAATGACATGAAAAACTGTACCTGATTTTTGGGAGCTCACGTAATGCAGATGGTTTGGTAGTGACAATTATTTGTGAACCTGGTATATTGTCATTGCTATCTGGATCAGCTTCATTATTTGATTGCATTTTATCAATTTTGCCATCAAGATCTTGCTGCATCAAGTTCAGCAAATTGTCCAACACTGCATCTTACTGAATACCATTGTTATCATTAATTTTGTCTGGACCATTATTATTGTCATTGTCCAGCACAATAGTGTCATTTTTTTGTCGATATGACAGACAATTTGTTTTGTGCAAACAACTTGTGAGAGCATGTAGGATCTCCAGTTTTCTTCTTGAAGTTTTGCAGCTTCTTATACTTGCTTTTGACAGCTTTGGCATCTCAATTGTAGCCCAGTGCAGTGCACCACATGATGAGGACATCCCATTCATTTGACTCAGACAGAACATCTTCAATAATATCCAGTAAATTTTTGATTTTGTGCAGCTGCCAATTATTCCCACGTAGTTTGATTGCTGCTGCTGATACTGGTGTTTTGGGTGCTTTTTTGGTGCTCAGAGTTGGATGTTTGTTCATTTTTCTGTTTTTGTCTTTTTTGGAACAAGCTTCTATAACTGAAGTATCCAAATCATAGTAGAGTTAGTCAATAATAGTACAATTTTTATCAAAATAAATAACTTTTGCAGAGTGCAGCATTACAGCCCTTGAAGGATATCCTTGATTGCAGTATAAGCATTGC